>JAUIMM010000241.1:9082500-9115000 GCA_031769625.1 Taudactylus pleione
GAAGATTAAACAAATGGCAAATATTTGTTCCAAAAAAAGCTGATAAATTGTTGATTTTTCTTATGACTGAATTACGTCAAGAACATCTAATTAAAACTTATCCAACAAGATTTTATTTTTTTTAAACACAGTACATCATAAAAATAGCAATTTGCATGTTATACTGTAATGATGGCCATCGACAGCTGTACCATAGATGGCCATTGGTTTTAAACTATCGTTAAAAATAATCAATGGGGGGGCGTGGCTTGGTCGGCACTGCGAGCGAACGTGCCGAGATCTTGCTCCCGGTCTCCGGCGCCTATTTAGAATTTGTAGTGTAGGCTTGCTGCGTCCGGCCCGCTCTCCTAGTACCTGCTTGAGCCCTTGTTTATGCCCGCTGTGTTTGGGAGACCCTGGGAGCATCCGTTATCTTAGGCCCGGAGTTTCAGGCCTAACTCCGTGCTGAAGCCGCGGGCGGTAGTGGAGATTCGGCTTCTCCTTGCCGCGCTGCACTCGCGCTGACCCCTGGATTTCTAGTGACCGCTAATTCCTAGCGCTCGGACACTTGCTTACAGCAGGACACTCGCTGGCACTGTCGGGGTGAGCCTCAGGTACAACATAGCCCTGCTGCCCCAGCGCTCATACCCGCCATCTTGGATACAATCCTGGTACCTGCAGCTGTCGGGGCTTGTGGCTGACGGAGTTTGAGGTGGGATTTTAGATCTGAGTGGCCCTTATAAGCCCTGCTCAGCCTTGGCTGCCCTGTAGTCATTGCCTCTGAGAACACACTGACCTGCTGACCTACACAAGCATTTATGTATGCCTCTCACTGGAGCCTAAACACACCATCATACTGCTCTCTATAGTATCTATACCATTATAATATGGATATATAGTGCTCAACTGGACAGATGCTGGTAGCTTGAGTTATAATACCCCCTCACAGCATGCTTCCCTTTTAGGGAAGGAGACACCGTCGCCCATGCAGTAGTAAAGAGCACATCACTACCAAACACCACCTGTCTTTTAAAGGTCATTTACGCGCTTATTTGTATTACATTCTATTTCGCAATGCCGCCTAAACGCGGAGGGAAACCCCGTTTACCGTCTCTCGTACAGTTCCCTACTCTAGCCTCCACTAAACAGAAATCATCAACTTCGGCATCACTGAAGACTGCACAGATCTCGGTTGCTCCGTACCCTCAAAGCTCCCTGATCCCAGCTGATTTGGGTCTAGATCTGGAGCCAACGGCTCCTCTCACTACACAATCTATGTTCCAAATGTTCACAACTTTTCATACTGATATCCTCTCTGGTGTTGAATCATCAGTCCAGTCACTTAAAGCGGTGCTCGTGGGACTGAGTGGTCGTACGGATCATCTAGAGGGACAGATGGGTGAATTGGTTTCCTTCACATAATGACCTAACCGCTCATTCTGAGTTGCAAGCAGAAGTATCATCTATTCGTGATAAAATAACGGATATGGAAGACGGGTCGAAAAGGAATAACATTAAAATTTGTGGTATCCCGGATTCTGTTGCTCCTGCAGAATTACAAGAATATGTGACCAAGCTATTCCAAAAACTCCTCCCCTCGGCTACATCTCAAGACCTACTCATTGACAGAGTTCATCGTCTGCCTAAGCAGAGTGTGGGGTCTAACAGCTTCCCTAGAGATACCCTGTTGCGTATTCATTTGTTTCATGTCAAGAAACTTATTCTGAGAGCTGCTCGACAAACTGAAGGGTCCGATACACTAGGAGGTCTCCAGATCTTCCCGGACTTCTCAGCACACACCTTGGCTAAGAGACGTTCGTTTCATTCCATCACTACAGCCCTCCGGGAATACGACATTTCCTACCGCTGGGGATTCCCGGTCAAGCTCCTAGTACAGTATGAATCATCCTCCTATGTTATCTCTACAGTTGAAGCTGGCATTAAATTACTAGCAGAATGGGACATCACGGTTTCCTCAGCCACTGCTATATCTTCAGATCGTGCTCCTCCTGATTGATCGTGTTTCCAAGAGGTCATACTATTTGTAGTTATTTCTTTTTGTTTTAGATGCTATTGATAATATTGATCTCAAAAGACTCTAAGTGTTCCCGTAGATGTCTCATGAGTCTACTGTTCGTGAACCGTACTACTGTTTTCATCTCACGATCTAGTTAATATGTATATTCTTTAAGTTTCTCTTACATAGGAATTTATACATTTTTTTTTCCTATCTAAAATTCCTATATGGTAGGTAGCAATTGTTTATATTTCAAGCTGGGATATGATAATTATGCTTTAATATTCTTATAACTGCCTAGCTTTGCTCTGTTTTAGTCAGGTGACTGCATGGGTGGGTGGTTTTCATGCTGAGCCACCTCCCCAATGTTTTTTGTTTTGCCGTCACTTTTATTTTGCGGCAAACATTCTAGCCCTAGATTTTGGGCTAATTTATTTTATTTTTGTGTTGTATTTTTGTTTTTTTATGCCTCGTTTCCGTTTATTTTTGGGAATTCAGATGCACTGATCTATGTATGCCTTTTGGAGTTTTGGATTAGCTTGACACCAAATGGTTAAATTTTTTTCTTTAAACACACATGGGTTTAATTCCCCTAACAAGAGAAGACTAGCACTGGCCACTTTTCATCGGGAAAATGCAAAGGTGATAGCATTGCAGGAAACACATTTTTCTTCATTAGCACCTCCAGTGATCTGTGATTCTAAGTACCTAGAAGTTTATTATGCCAATGGACCGTTTAAACGTAATGGGGTGGCTATACAATTCCACCGTTCAATACAATTTGAATTCTACTGTAAAACTGTAGAGACGGAAGATATCTAATTTTAGTGGGGAAGTTAGAGGATAGGGAAGTTACCTTAGTTTCCCTCTATGATCCTAATTCGAGACAAGTACCCTTTTTAAAAAAAAAGTGCTGGAGGCCATACATAAGGTTCAAAGAGGCCATCTTGTGATTATGGGTGACTTTAATTTGGTCTCTGATATTAAACTTAACAAATCATCTAATGTGGGAAATATGGGTCATGGCTCGGATCCATCAATGGGTTTCCGTAACCTAATGGCAGAATACAATTTGTATGATGTATGGCGAAGTTCACTCCCCGAAAGGTAAAGATTATATATATTTTTCACACGTTCATAATTCCTACTTCCGAACTGATTTGATCCAATTAGATAAATGGATCTTGCAGACTGCTCGCCAGGCCAAAATATACTGGTAGTATGGTCCAATTACGCAGCTGTGACCTGGATTTGGGACTATAGTAACTCTAGATCACCTCCTATACCATGGAGATTCCCTGAGTATCTGTTGGCTTCTCCTGAAGCAACGACGCCTATCTCGGATGCTTTTTCCATGTATAGAGCCACCAATTCCCCAGAAGACACGTCTATCTCTATATATTGGTGCGCTCTTAAAGCAGTGGTGAGGGTACTAACTATCCAGACTGGCTCCAGGCTAAGAAGGCAATATCTTCAACAACAGTCAGACTTAAAAGAATGAATCGTATTAGACCGTCTCGTCTCCTTCAGAGAGATATGGTGGCCATTCGAAACCAGCTTCAAAAACTATTTCTGACCCGTATGAAAAGTGCTCTGTCAAAATTGCAGCAAAAGTTTGCATTCCAAAAATTGCAGATTTGTAGCAATAAGCCCAATGTAGGACAAAAATCCAGCACACCTTTTGTAAATATGAAAAATGTTTAATGTTTAGAAAGTCACCATCAGGGTATATTAGTAAGCCATAAAGCAATAGAATGTAAGGTAATACTCAGCACATCTCTGTCATGTACAGCCTCCATAGGGCCCGGGGAGACGTACTCTGAACACGATGGCTCCAACAGCTGTTTCGGGTTACCGTCCTCAGGAAACCACAAAACACTACTGAGCCCATGGCCAATTAAATACCCTCCACCTTAATTGTGAGACAACTCACCTGTGGAGCGTCATCACCAGCGTCACACCACCGCCGGAACCCCGCCATCTCCATGCCACATGCTGCCAGCGAGCTCCGTCCGTCACACCGGAAGTGACGTCAGACGGAACTATGGTAAAGAAAACGAGGAAATATGCAGCGCTAATAGATACACATATTTAATAAAAAACAGTTAAAAACAATGATAGAAAAAACAATGACTGGTACACAGTATTGATACACAAATAAGTGTGGATACACTAACAGGATGATTGGAAAGTTCAGTGAACATAAAACAAATAATCATGCATGATATTGACCCTGTAGGCACTAATTGCTGCAGCAATATTGGGACATAAAGATGGAAAACAATGTCTTTCAGGCAAAAAATGGAGTATAGTTGTATGTCCAATAGTGGGGAAATGATTACCAGCTTAAGTCCAGATGAAATGAGGATCCTGTAATTAGCGAGGGCGTCACAGCCGGCGAACATCCAACGCAAGGAAATACCTCTGGGAGATCGATGCTGGAAAAAAAATGTGTCCCAACTCCAAAGCAGGCTCCAGTATGTGTCCTTAGAATAGTCCCAATGATAAGTGCCTAGATCAGGGGAAGCCACCAACGCGTTTCGCTTTTGACCTTGAAAAAGCTACCTGATGGTAGCAAAACGCGTTGGTGGCTTCCCCTGATCTAGGCACTTATCATTGGGACTAGGTATTTCCTTGCATTGGATGTTCGCCGGCTGTGACGCCCTCGCTAATTACAGGATCCTCATTTCATCTGGACTTAAGTTGTTAATCATTTCCCCACTATTGGACATACAACTTTACTCCATTTTTTGCCTGAAAGACATTGTTTTCCATCTTTATGTCCCAATATTGCTGCAGCAATTAGTGCCTACAGGGTCAATATCATGCATGATTATTTGTTTTATGTTCACTGAACTTTCCAATCATCCGGTTAGTGTATCCACACTTATTTGTGTATCAATACTGTGTACCAGTCATTGTTTTTTCTATCATTGTTTTTAACTGTTTTTTATTAAATATGTGTATCTATTAGCGCTGCATATTTCCTCTTTTTCTTTACCATTGTATAGGAGGCTGACTACCTCCCTTTTGCAGCTGCTTGGAAAGACCACCCATCGCAGCGCCCTTTATACTATAAATCTTTATAGTTAATTTTTCCTCGTCAGACGGAACTAACCTGCACCAGCCAGGCAACGGGGAAGGCATCGGGGTTCCTAGTTCGCCGGAAGGGACGCTCGCGGACCTCACACAGCCAAACAAAATGTAAACAAAGCACAAACACGTGGCTTTGAACACAAATAAGTGTCCAATAATACATAAAAATTATCAAAACAAACATCTATTAGGCCTAGTGGACCAAGTAAATGACATCTACAATGCACATACATAAAAATACATAAAAACAGACAAAAGACATTTAGCATATAGCAAACAGTGTTTGGCATACTGTATAGTATATATCCAAATCAATATACCAGGACCTGCATTAAGCAAATATACTATAATGGATAATGGATGGACTGAACCAGTTTTCTATACTCATGAGCAAATATCATGTATCTATTATTTGCCTAGATAAGGTGCAAATGTAAACTCATTTAGTCCATGGGGAACCATGGTTCCAAGCTTGTAGATGCATCTGCATTCTTGGTTCAAGAGCAATTTATCTCTATTACCACCCCTACGTAACGGGGGCACATGGTCAATGGGCATAACAAGAAAGTCCTTTAATGAATGATCCTCTTTAACAAAGTGTCTCGCCACCGGTGGAGTTGCTGATTCCAGTTTGACATAAGCTTTCCTAATCGAGGATCTGTGCTTTGCGGTTCTTTCTTTCAACATACGGATTGCTTTGCCCACATAGATTTTTTGACAAGGGCATATAATTATATAGGTGACATATTTTGTATCACAGCTCATGCGATGTCTAAGAGGATATATTGTTCCTTTCGTGGGATGGACAAACGTATTACCAGTTTTCAAACACACACACATATATACACACACACACACACACAATACAATACCCTGTACTCGCGCTAGATAATTCAACAGCTCTTCACGGTGGTACCCGTTAGTGGGCAATAAAAACCATTACAGACAAAAAAACAGAACTTGCTAGAGCTTCCGTTGAAATTCTTAGATGACACTCTTGATCTTAGTCCTTGTGTCATACGGAATATTTCATCCTTTATCCCAAAGGTGGTAATGGAATATTTAGATACAGTCTTTCTTTAACCAAATGTGTATTTTCGTAGGTCTGCAAAAAAAAAAACCCGCTCACCAAGGAAAACACCCAAAACAGAAGGCCAAACGGCCATATATTAGTATGAATACCAATAATTTATTTTGGTTTGTTTATAAAAATATGGATAAAATCCTTACATAAAATAGCCTGTCAATCGTTTACACCTTTAAGGGAATGTTGATAGTATGCCCACTATCATCCTTGGGTGTGAGCTCAAATAGTGGGGTTCACTTAGAGGTATTCAGATATGATGGCTTTCAATAACCCTACGTGTTTCGTCCTACACAGTGTACTTCATCAGGGGTAATCAAGAAAACGATCACAATCTGAAATCAGACACTAATTGATAGCTCATCAGTTGGCCCCAATACAAGTGGCTGCAACATACACGTCCAGTCTCTTACAGCATGGTTAAAAAAAAAATCTAATATTTGGAATAGCAAGCCCACCTTCACTATGTTTTAAACATAGTTTTGATATAGAAATGTGAGAACCTTCTTGCCTGACCACAGCAATTTCAGAAATATTTTGGAGCAGTGTGCCTAATCTGCATTAGATAACCATATAGGTATCTGGATAATATAGGACAAATTTGGAAATATAATGCTTTTTAACACAGACGCCCGGCCCAACAGATATAAAGATAGATCTCCCCAATCTTCTAACTGCTCAGGGGGAGAAATCAGTCTGCCATTCTAGAGGGAATATATGTTCCTAAGTATTTTAAAAGGTGTTGACAAAAGTTTAAATTGAGAAAACTTTTGTGCAAAAGATTGTGGGCTAAAGGCGCCACCTAGTGGCAAAATTTCAGATTTCTTCAAATTAGTCTTATAGACGGAAAAGGCTTAAAATAAAGAAATAGTGTAAAGGAGGCTAGGGATTGACATGTCTGGGTCTGAGACAAAAATTAACAGGTCTGCAAACAGTGCTAATTTATACTATGAAACAGTGTATTGCCAATGGTGTGAATGCTATTACGGACAAAAGGGACATAGGACACCCTTGTTGTGTTCCTCTGTAAATAGCAATCGGCTTGGAAAGGAAGCCATTACAAAGAACCTGTGATTGGGGAGAGGAGTATATTGCCTGTATAATAGCTATAAAGGCCTCCAAGCAGCCTAAGCAGGAGAGAAATTCAAACAGATTGTCCCAAGCCACCATGTCAAAGACCTTTTCAGCATCCAAGGCCACCAGGACCCTGTACATCAGTAGTTTCAGTTGATTCCAACCATTGGGTTGCTGCTAAGTTTTTACGAATTGCATGTGGAGGGTAGACCCCAAATCAAACCTGTCTGGTCATTATTCATAATGCGTGGTAATGATAATTTAAGAAGCTCCACCAGAATTTTAGTAGTTTATATAGTCTATATTCAACAATGATACTGGCCTATATGAGCCTTGTAGCTCCGAATCTCTCCCCAGCTTTGGCAACACATAGATTAGAGCCAATTTAAAAGTACTGCGTTTAACATTTCAAATTTAATATACATTAGTCATAGTCACGGTTGGAGGATATTGCACTGGTATATAAGGTAAGATGTGTTTTTTATGTATTGTTCCTGATGAAAAATGTATATTAAATTTTAAACGTCGAACACAGTAAGAGGACTAGCACCCGCTTCTTCAGTTTATATTTATACTGAGTGCCACCCATTTTC
Source organism: Taudactylus pleione (assembly GCA_031769625.1). Taxonomy (NCBI): domain Eukaryota; kingdom Metazoa; phylum Chordata; class Amphibia; order Anura; family Myobatrachidae; genus Taudactylus; species Taudactylus pleione. The sequence continues at coordinate 9,090,344 of JAUIMM010000241.1, forward strand.
CTTGCTCTCTCTCTCTCTATATATATACACATATATATATATATATATATATATATATATATATGTATATATTTTGATTACCAGTTCTAGGCTGCTTTTCAGGTGCATTTATGGTGGTACTTACTAACTTGGTAATGTTTCAACTGTACAGATTTCCTTGGTTCTTCCGTAATAATTTTCTCCATATAATTTTTTGGTAAAATGTGATTTTTTTCCATCATCCTTCGAGCATTTGGTTTAACTTATTTATTTTGGTCTTTTTCCGCTCTTTACCGTTTATATTTGTTAACATATATATGTACATTTATTTGTACTGACAAAATATATTTTTATTTGTATTGATAAACAGTGCAAAAAGGGTAATATGGATTTCAAGTGACAGTATAATCTGTAAATATATCGATAATGCATTTATTAAAGATTTATGTTTTAATTATTTGTTTTTAGATATATTTACAAATGATATATATATATACACATATATACATATATATCTCAACGGAAGGGTGGTGCAGCACTCCAGGCTCTTACAAACGACACGACCCCGGCATAAAGATAGCAACGTTTCAGTGCACAATTAATCAGGCACTGTCATCAGGCTAACAAGAAAATGTACAGCACTCACTGTAGCCACGCATATTAAGTGACATCATCGCGCTCGATGTGTCACATGTGACATACCCGTCACCATAGCAACACGCAACACGATAATAAACAGTGCAACAGCATAACAATATACAAAAATAGAAAGTCTGATACCACTAATGTATATAAAATACATAGGGGTAGAAAACAACATAGTGCATGCGAATAGAACAATGAATAAATATTAAACAATATGCATATTAAAATGTCATATACCAATTCACTACTCATGTGTCACTAAGGATGTAACCTATATACTGTAAACAAAATATACAGGTTACACCTAAAAAAAAACTTTTTGCATTATATTACCATCCAGCAAGTTCATGACACATACATATAGAAAAATCAGTATGATTTACCGCCGGCATGGCCGGCAGTTCAAATCCCGATAGCAGAAGCCCGGCAGTGAAGATCCCGACGGGTGAGTATTTTTTCTATTTACTAACCTAACCTCCCCCTCAACCGTGCCTTAGGGGTGCCTAACCCTAAGCCCCCCTTCCCCGCAGCCTAACCCTAAGTTTTCTGGGGGGGTGCCTAATCGTAACTCCCCCCTTCCCCTAACCTAACCCTCTCCCCCCGCGGCTGTCCACGCCCGGCTTACCTTCGATTGGTAAACCGGGTGTAGGGCTCCCAGCGTAGGTCTAATGACAGGCATCAGGATTTCGACGCCTGTCATTAGACACTTGTGGGATTAGACAGTCGGGATGCCGATGGTCGGCATTTAGACCATCGGCATCCCGACTGCATACCTATATAGCAACATGTTGTGTAGAACATAATACCTAATGGGACCAAGATCATGGATTACCATAATAAAGAGACACAAACAAGAACATAATCACTGATTTAACAGGGACCGGGCTCTACTAGTCCTGCAAATTTATAAAAAGCAATGGAAACTTGTTTGCTCATTAGGCCCCTTGGGGACAAGAGTACCTAATCTATGAATCATCTACTTTCAGCTTGTAATAATTTGAGGCCACAGTTACCACCCCATATAGCACAATGGATATGATCTATCATTATATAGCGGAGTGATGATAAAGTGTGTTTGGCTTTAAGGAAGTGCCTGGCAACGGGCTGATCACTGACACCGCTATTGATTGCTGCTCTTATTGCCGATCTATGGTCTGTCATGTTCATTAAAGGAACACTCAGTCTTCCCAATGTACGACAGCCCATAGGGGCAAATAATCTGGTAAATGATGAATTTAGAGGTACAAGTTAAGCTATGATTGTGATATTTCTTCCCTGAATGTGGGTGGTGAAATGTATCTCCAACAATCATAAAACTGTAAGTAGTGCATGAGCATCATTCTATGGCATCCTTTCTTACCCATTAAGAAACCAACTTTCCGTTCTTCTTTAGGATTACAAATGTTAGTTTTAACAAGGCGATCTCTAAGGTTACAGCCTCTTCTGTAACTAGCCATCGATTTAACCTGTTGGAGCCCCAAATCACTATCAGTCTGTATCATAGACCATAATTTTTTAGAAGCCCTATTGATAATAACGCTAGTAGGATTAGATTGTGTAACCCATGGAAAGATAGGAGTTATTTACTTGTTTGGATAACAACTTCTCTCTATCGAATTGGAGAATTTATTGTTTTGATTGCATGAGAAGTTCCCAACTGTAAACTCTCTCAAGGAATTTTTTGATCTTGTCCATCTGCTCTTCCGCTAATTGGGGATCTGATGTTATCCTCCTAATGTGTAAAAGTTGTGAGTACGGGACCCTCTTTTAGATGATGCCGGATTGAAACTATGCATATGCAGGTTATTGCGATCGGTCGGTTTTGTATATAAAGATGTTTGTATGTACTGTGATAGAAGCACTGGAGAAGTGTGGAATGGCTTCTATGTATGACCTAGGTTAATGTCATATGTGTTCTGAAACCCCCAGGAGAAGTCTGTTTGGGAAAAACAGACTAGAAATGTCAGCTTTACAGAAAAGCCGGCTTGGGTCCTCGGGGTGTGGATGTGAGGAGAGGGAGGGCTCCATCCACAGGCCACTCCAGGTTTTGGGCCTTTTGGCCTGGGAGCAGGCCAATTAGTGGTTTCACCTGGAACTGGCTCATAAGAGCTGTGTAATCTCTTGGTGCAGTGTCTCATACCTGGGGGAGCTGGCAGTCTAGCCTGGTCAGAGACACTTGGTTAAATTCCTGTAAGTACTGTGCACGTGTTTTGTTGATGGCGAGGGCAATAGGCCCTACTATTGTTTAGCCAGGGAAGCTGCTGTGTAGTTAGTGCCCAGCCGGGCTAGGTTTTATGTTTATGATTTTGTGTGTGGCACAATAAAGACTGGCGCCGACCAGTTTGAACGAGATACCCAGACTTGTCTTCTGTTTATACGGCTGCTGTGTGTAGAGAGGTCATCTACCCCCGGAGAGGGACCCCATCCCAAGTGTGTCAGAGTACTCATTAACAGTATATATTTGCACATCAAGAAAATTAACATGTTCATCACTTATGGTGTATATTAATTTAACGGATGATCTCTCACATTATGATCAGTGATGACCTTTTCAAACTGCAATTTACTACCTCTCCAAAAGATTAGGAGATAGTCTATGAATCTAGGGTAATATACTATATGATTTGATATAGTTGTATTAGAGAAAAATATTTCCTGCTCAACCTCAAACATGAATATGTTGGCGTACGATTGGGCCACACTGAACCCCATTGCACAGCCAACACATTGGAGGTGGAATGTCCTGTCAAACAGATTTTTTTTTGTAAGAAACTGTCATGAGGTTAATAACCAAATCAATACCAGTATATGATGGGTGATTATCCAAAAATCTCTGCATAATACTTCATTTCAAGAATATAGTCCATGGTATTTTGTAAGACCAGGCCACCGCCCTTATCTGCTAGTCGGAAGACAAAGTCTTTATTTTTGGATAATTTCTCTAATGCACAGTGTTCCATTTTACTAAAATTGTTCATCAATGGTGAAGTCATTTTAGTTTGTGCATCAACTTCTTTGTCTAGTAATCGCATGAATGTCTTGATCGTTGCATTGTATGATGGAGGATCAAATGACGATCTAGGTAATAATTTGGACAAAGAGGTATGGGAGCTTTAGTTGAAGGTGGTATAGGAGTTTTAGTAAAAAATTCTTTTAATCTCAGCTGCAGCCGGTATTTTTCAATGGCCCACTGGAATGAATCAAACGTGTTCATCGGAACAAATGAAAGCCCCTTAGATAAAATTCTCTAAGAGGGATAACCTCATAGCTGGAGAGGTTGACTAGATTTTGCGACTCTGTGGTGGCCTTCCGCCATGATCCCTGCCTCGATCTGTTTGATGGGACATTCTACCTCCAATGTGTTGGCTGTGCAATGGGGTCCAGTGTGGCCCCATCATACACCAACATATTCATGTTTGAGGTTGAGCAGGAAATATTTTTCTCTAAAACAGCTATATTAAATCATATAGTATATTACACTAGTCATAGACAACCTCCTAATCTTTTGGAGAGGTAGTAAATTACAGTTTGAAAAGGTCATCACTGATCATAATAGGAGAGATCATCCCATTAAATTAACGTACACCATAAGTGATAAACATGTTAATTTTCTTGATGTGCAAATATCTATTGTTAATGGGTACATACAAACATCTTTATATACAAAACCGACCGATCGCAATAACCTTCTGCATATGCATAGTTTCCATCCGGCATCATATAAAAGAGGGCTCCCATACTCACAACTTTTACATATTAGGAGGATAACAACAGATCCCCAATTAGCGGAAGAGCAGATGGAGAAGATTATCAAAAAAATCCTCGAGAGAGGTTACAGTTGGGAACTTCTCATGCAAAAAGTTCTCAATAGAGAGAAGTTGTTATCCAAACAAGTAAAAATAACTCAGCCGGCTATCTTTCCATGGGTTACACAATATAATCCTACTAGCGGTATCATCAATAAGGCTTCTAAAATATGATGGCTTATAATACAGACTGATAGTGATTTGGGGCTCCAACAGGTTAAATTGATGTCTAGTTACAGAAGAGGCCATAACCTTAGAGATCGCCTTGTTAAAACTAACATCACTAAACCTAAAGAAGATTATTTGCCCCTGTGGGCTGTTGTACATTGGGAAGACTGAGTGTTCCTTTAAAGAACGTATGACAGCCCATAGATTGGGCAATAAGAGCAGCAATCAATAGCGGTGTTCAGCCCGTCGCCAGGCACTTCCTTAAAGCCAAAAACACTTTATCATCACTCCGCTATAGAATGATAGATTATATCCTTTGTGATATACAGGGTGGTCACAATGGCCTCAAATTATTACTAGCTGAAAGAAGATGATTCATAGATTAGGTACTCTTGTCCCCAAGGGGCCTAATGAGCAAACAGGTTTCCATTACTTTTTAATAATAACTAGTAGAGCCCGGTCCCTGTGAAATCAGTGATTATGTTCTTGTTTGTGTCTCTTTATTATTGTAATCCATGATCTTAGGTCTTTAGTACCATCAGGTATTATTGTTCTGCTGCTACAATGTTTATTATCATGTTGCGAGTTGTTATGGTGACGGGTATGTCACGTGTGACACATTGTGCACGATGATGTCACTTAATATGCGAGGCCACGCTGGGTAAGAAATACCGGGTCTGGCTCCAGCATGCACGTCGTGTGGTTATACCTGTATTTAAGGTGAGTGTTGTACAATTTCTTGTTAGCCTGATGACAGTGCCTGATTAATTGTGCACTGAAACGTTGCCATCTTTATACCGGGGTTGTGTCGTGTGTAAGAGCCTACAGTGCTGCACCACCCTTCCCTTGATGTATGCGAGTAACATTGTGCAGGCACACGGCCAAGTATTCTTTGAACAAGAGAGCCGGACCATATCTTTATTGTCTATAATATATATATATTACTATGTAGTGCAAAGGTCCAGCACTCGCATATATAAGTTAACAGCGTGCCTGGGTGCCTATCCCACGATATTAAATATATATAATGAACACGGAGGGCACTTCACAGGTCTCAGAAGTATATCTCAAAAAAAAAAAAAACAGATGGAGCCGGTAGTGGATGTCAACGTTTCAGCGATCCAACACTTTTATCAAGACATGATGGCCAGTGCTCCCGGCCTGCCCACTTCAGCATGAGGCACAGCAAGCTATATGCAGTAATACGTTATCTATGTGGATGTGAGTACTCACGTTTATTTTTATTAAGAATTAACATTGTAAAAATATACTGTATACAATATTGCTAACAAGAGAAAAATCATTCTTCAATACCCTGGTCCTCAACGGGAATCGAATCGAACCCCAGTTGCACGCCATGTTACGTATTGAACTAAGCACTGGAGCCATGCCCCCATACTCAGAGGCATGCCTCTATTAGCTCTCTTTCTCTGCAGCTTACAGCCCGTGGTGTGGTCCCTCCCCAGCTCTGCAAGCAGTGTGACTATACAGAAGCTAGGCTGAGCTGTTGCTGCCTCATCTCTCGTCTCCCTGCAGTCCCAGGGAGCTCTACAAAGCTGGTGAGTGTTAACTATAAAAATGATTTCAATAAACAAAGATGATGTTTAGAATAATAGATATTTAGAACTTATAATAATTTTTATATCAAATCTCAGGAGTATGACAGGGGAGCCTGACTGCACGTCCGTGAGTGATTGCACGCATGCAACAACGTTTATCAAAGCGACATCTTGTGGACGTAGACTAGTATTACTCTCAAACAATTTTTATTGACAGGTTGACAAACATCTGGGTTACATAGAAATTCTTGTAACAATATAATAGGAGCATTATAGGGGAAGAATTGGATATATACAGCAGATAGAAAATATTCAAATATCACTATACACAATATGATATGGACACAAAAGCAGATCCGTATAGACAAAAGGCTAACATATTGTCGTATATAGTATGAGCATTCTTTTCCAGGAGGAACCCTTATCTATAGTACACAGTATCAAAAAGGGGTGCCATTACTGAGCACTCCTAGATTATACCAGGAGGTAAGTTGAAAGCATTTCCTCAGGGCTTCTTTCATTACAGAAGATAAAGTATGCACATATGGAAGCCATGTGTCAACATTTTTTTCAACCATTTTATCCTTATGCGAAGATGCTTCTGTCCAATCCATTAAGAACAAAAAGGATAGTATGGGATACAATTCAGCCATAGATAAAGGGTTTGGTGTATTCCATTGAGATAGAAAAGTTTTTTTTGTGGTGGCTGCCAATTTTGTGAGTAATACCCGGGTAGAGAGGTTATAGGCTGCGTCTCTAGGGTGAATATCCCAGAAAACCCAAGGTTTAGTAACTATAAATTGGATTTTCAAAGTGGTATTAATATAGCCTTGAAGATTCATCCATAAAATTTGCTCCTGAGGACATGCCCTTAAACAGTGAACTATGGGCCTAATTCAGCTTGATTCGCACGTAGCTGGTCGATGTTTGTCCTCTGCACACGTGTATGGATCACAGTGCGCGTACCAGCCGCTGCGATTGGCAAGCGATCGGAGTGAGCACGCAGTCCAACCGCAAAGTGATTGACATGAAGTGACCGCTTGGGGGTGGAGAGGGGGGGGGTGGTCGGCGGAACGCCGGCGTGCCTGTGCGTTTGAACGCCGTTACAGTGGCGTGCATAATTAAGCCCCTGCGATTGTATACGATTGCAGAGGGCTAGATGGTGACAGGAAGTTTAGCAGTTTATGAGGTAGGGTCAGGTCATCCACAATTGTGCCGATGTTACCAATGTTTTCGCTGACTTGCGGATGCATGTCATGTGAAGTGGGCGGCTTTATACAGTGATGGGTATCTTGGTATAGTGCTGCGGTTGCCGTGTGATTGCTTTCATTAACATTTTCGCAGCTGGCGGTGCTGCAATCGCAGCCGTATGATCTAAGCTAAATAAGGCCCTAAATCAGCATCAGGAGCACAATGTTTATAGCAGATGGAAGTGGGCCCCCATCTATTCACTATTTAAAACTATTTAGATTTGGTAAAATACGCTTTGTATCAAATTTTTTTATGCATTTCTTCATAAGAAATAGAGACCAGATTTTTATTCAATTTAAGACAGGCGGTCAAGATAGTTTTCATAGAGAGATCAGGTAAATCAACATTTTCCAAAAGTGTTGTATAATTTGCCTCATCCAATTTAGGATGAGCGGTGATTCTAATGCAGTGTTTTTCAACCACTGTGCCGCAGCACACTTGGGAATCTCTCGCAGCACACAGCGGTTCCCAAGTGTGCCGCCGGAGATGCCCACAGATAATCACAATATCATCGAACTTGGGCAGCGCTGAGATTTTCCGGATGGCCCAGAGGTTGTTTCTAGATCTAACCGTGGACCAGACGCGACCTGACCCGTGACCTATGACTAATAGGTCACGCACGCCACATCGCCTTCCCAACCGTCCAGTGCTGCTCCTTGCTCTGAGTCCTCACTGCTCCGTGACAAAGAGAGACACACTGTCACTCCCTCTGCATAAACTCCCACCGCTGAGGGAGGGAGAGGAAAACGAGCTCCTTCACAGTAGGGTCAGTGTATTTTTATTTATTTTATTACTGTGGGAGCCAATGTGTGTGTAATTACTGCCATTGTGTTTTATTTTTTTGCTGTGTGGGGGACAATGCGTGTGTTTTTTTTTTTTCCCTGTGGACGACTGATGGTGTGCCTTAGCAATTTTAAAATCTTGTTAGGTGTGCCGCGAGTTGAAAAAGGTTGAAAATCACTGTTCTAATGCCTAAATAAGTGAAACAATCATCAGCCCATTTGAGTGGAAAAGAGCCTCCCAATCCTTAGCTCCCGTAAAGAAGGCCAGTGCTTCAGTTTCAGTGTAATTAATTTAAAATCCTGCTACAATTTCAAAGGTTTTAAACAAAGACACTGTACTCGGATTTGCAAAGCACGGGATAGACAAAAAAGAAGGGAAATTTATAGAATTAATAGTAAGGAAAGCCGTAGAGTTGTGGTATAAGGTGTTTAAAATGTGCAGACAATCAGGGCCAAATCGTTGTTAGTTGAGTATTCTAGTTAAATGAGACCAAGACACCCCGTTAAATGCCATGTCAGCATCACAGCTACGTACTATATTCCCTTTCTTTTTCGCCTGGTAAGTTTTAATCATAGTAGCCAGGAGTGTGCGGACGTAACGAACCAAATGACGGTTTCTAATAAAACCCGTCTGTACTGGATGGAGTCGCTTGGGAAGAAGCATTTGACGGCACATGGCCAGTAGTTTTGTAAAAATTTTAAAATCCTGGTTCAACAGGGAGATTGATCTATAAGAGGAAACCTGAGCAAGGTCCTTGTCTGGTTTAAGTAATGCTATGATGCGGGTTGCATTAAAAGATAATGAAGCTGGGTTGCCTGTAAAGGGGGGTATCCGCTAGACGATTAAGATGAACGATAACGATAAAATCATTTGATAATCGTTTGAAAATTTGGTCTTTTAGACATCCATCATCGTTCAAACATGCTGGTCAACGTGACTATATCGTCAGGTTCAGCATGTTTGCAGATTGATTGTGCCTGCACTGAACGACATATCATTCAGTGTGGGCACCCTGCAGTGTAGTGAACGACTGAACGATATCGTTCAGTCTTTTCACTGTCGGGTAGTGGATACCCGCCTTTAGAATTGGGTTATATAAAGTTGAAAGAAATGGGACAATATATGGGGAAAGTATCTTATAATAGGCTCCTGTGAAGCCATCGGATCCTGGTGCTTTGCCAGTTGGTAATGATTTCATTACCGACTATTTCTAAAACCGTTATTGGGGACAGAACAGTTTCCCTGCCCTCATTATTAAGTTTATAGAGACCCGCTTGCCGTAAGAAATCCATTGCCAATGTAAGATTGTCCGAAAGTGCTTATATAATGCATCAAACAAAGTGAGGAAAGCACCACTAATTTTCTTTGGTTTTGTGGTGAGTGTACCCGAGGATGTCATTATAGAAGATATGTTTGGCAGAAGATTGAGAACATACTAAGTTCGCTAATAATTTACCTGACTGATTACCCCATCAAAAGTCTTTGTTTTTCTGATAGGTTAAATTCATTTGGGCCAGCTTGGTACAAAGATTGTCATATAGGGCCTTAACTTAGTTTGAGTAAGCCGACGCTACTGCAAAGCTAGCTTGGTGAAATCTTTGGTGAAGTGGTTTCTTCTTAAAAGACAAATATACCAATAAGTGACCCCTGAGGACCGGTTTGGACGCCTGCCAGAAAAGATTAATATCCTGACTGAGGGCAATATTATCATCCAAGTAATTTAGAAAATTTTAGGTCAATTGATGATGAAAATCCTCGGAGGCGGCTAAATAATCTGGGAAACGCCAGTTAAAAGTAGAGAGACAAGGCACTTCCAAATTAAATGTAAGCCATGTGGGGGCATGGTCTGAAATCAATATGTCAGCCACAGCAGCATCTACAACCTTATGGAGTAGAGTCCCTGAGAGTAACCAATAGGCCAAGTGGGAAAAGGAGTTATATGGGTGTGAAAAAATGAACATTCCCTAGCTACTGGATGTAAATACCGCCACGGATCAATTAACTGAAAGGAGTAAATAAGTAATAAGAGTGGGCGGTGTTCCACACCCTCTCACGGCCTGTTTAGGACCACCTGAGACATCTAAAGATGGGTCCAGGGCTACACTAAGATCACCTTCCAAAATCAATGGATCTTCTGTTTAGTCCTGTAGGGCCGCAGAAATGTCAGAGAAAAAGGATGCCTTGGAACCTGGCAGGGCATATATACATGCAAAAGTAAAAGCTTAATTTTCTATATTCACCTTCAAACATAAAAACCTATCCTCTGGATCCACCCATTCATCAATTATGTTATAGGATAGGTGATAGATTTACCAAACAATATAAGTACACCACGGGTTTTAGTAGTGAACGATGCACTCTGTTATTCCCATATCCAACTATCCCTTAGAATATTAGGGTCATTTCATTTCCAGTGAGTCTCTTGTAGAAAAACTATAATCAGAACAACATTTTTTAAGATGACAAGACTTTTTTTTCGGTTGATAGGTGTGTTTAGTCCCTCTAAGTTCCAGGATAAGAACTTCAGTGAACATTTAGTAAATATGCCGAGTCTCAGTAGGGGGTATATTGGACATCAACCAATTCCTATTTTAGGAAACCTGAAACTACGGAACCACATAACTAGCTCCCTCACCCTGTCCCAGCGAGCAGGTAAAGGGAAACATAAGAAAAAGCCCTGATTACACCTAGTTGGACATATGAGAAGAACAAGGACGTAGATATCAACCTAACAAAAACGTTTTTTTCTTTATGAACCCAATTTGGCAGCTCCGAGGAGTGTCCTAATATACACAAATAATAAACAAGATTAGAAAAGGACGACCCTAAAAGTCAGAACATGTGATAAGCACCAACACATTTAGCAAAGTTATTGCAGTAAAGGCAATTTGCAATACAGTAATACTTATCAACTCCCCAAATGTTGAACCCAACGAGCAGAGAAAATTCTGTGCCGGTTTTGGGGAATCGGTTTGCCATTGTGAATGATGTGTAGTTTTGCTGGGTACAATAGTGCAAAATGAATGCCCTTAGTGTACAGTTCCTTGCAGACAGATGAAAATTCATGTCTCTGGGTAGAAACTTGGAAAGAAAAGTCTTGGAACAAGAGCAGTTTAGATCCTTCATAACAATGGTTGTTGGATTTGCCATAGGCTTCCAATATCTTGACCTTGTCTAGATAGTTTAGAAGCTTGAAAATTACATGTCTCGGGTGCTGTTGAGTATTCTGGCGATCTGGGCCAACACAATGCACTCTCTCCCCCAGGATGGGCGAGAAGGCGGGCACCAAACTCAGTGCCTCAGGGAGCCATGTGGACACAGCTCTAAAATTAACTGCGCTAAGCCCATCTTTGTACAATAAACAATGGTAATTCAAATATTAATATAATATATTCAAATATGTATATGTATAAAATATACTTCACCAATAGATCACCAATACGTAAATCACAGTATAAATCAGCATAAAAAACATAAGCCCATGTTGAATCAGCCCTTCAGAACTATTAATGTGGGGTCGCAGACACAATATCCTGTGCATAATAATCTGAATTTTTGTAGTGATACTCTCCAGAATATAATTATTGCCACAGTGGCAGAGATTTAAGTATAATTATAGTAAAAATCCACTTGGTGGAAAACGCAACTTTCAGAATGCCAGTCAAAGGGAGACCGTGTTTCTCTACTGTTGTAACAATGTGGATAAACTTGATCCACTGGAAGTGAAGGCGTTACTTATTAGCTGGTATAATCCAAAGCTGCTTACCCTTGCAGCACATGTAGGGAGTTTTGTAAACTGGTTGTTCTTAAAAGCGGCTGTCTCCGTAATCCGTGTCTGTCGTCGGTGTCTCCACTCACTCACCGGGGATGAGACAGACGTCTCTATCCTTTCGAGGGCGATGATTGCCGAATAGGTCACATCTCTCGGGCCCACGCTCCTTCTATATAAATTCCATGTATTCATGATTCGCTTTCCTTTTTATTTCCCCACTCTCTTAGTATATTTAATAGGCACTGTTTAGTATGAATCCTATTAAAGGAATAGAGATTATTATTTCCTTATTTATTCTTGGAGATTATACTGTTAGTTCATAAAAGGAGTTTATTATGTATTTCTTATTCTAGGGCAGGCTTCAGAATTCTGGTCTTTCTTATTTGATATATTTTAAAGTTGGTTTTCAATAAATAAGAGGAGTCTGGTTTACATCTATAAAATACATTTACTTAAATTTATTTTAGTATTGTTACTATGAATGTGTCTAATATATTGTGGTTATTATATTATTTTAATTTACATTATTTATTTCAGAGGTTCCCAAACTCTGTCCTCAAGGCACCCTAATGGTCTAGCTTTTAAAGATATCCATAATTGTGCACTGGTGACATAATTAGAACTTCAGTCCTTTTAATTTAACCATCTGGACTGGCCATGGATATCCTTAAAACCTTGACTGTTAGGTGCCTTAAGGACCATGTTAGGGAACCACTGATTTACTGTACTGTCTCATTAAGAGAGAACTAAAGATTGGATTAAATGATCCAGACTGAAACAACCACAGCCGCTGCTAATTAATCAATAGATGGACATGATTTAATTTGGACCCTGGATCGACTGTTGCCTGCTTACTCCCTCCAGTACGCTCACCACTGATTGCAGCAACGGAGCCTGTCCTGCAGAGCACATCTTTCATCTGCCGCCTATATTTGTATGCATTGCTCCTGCTATCTAAGCCGTTTTGCTTGGTGCACAGCAAGCAGCAGTGAGCTGACTCAATACAGCGGGGAGTAGGACATGTGGAATGCTGATTACTTATAACTACAGCTTATAACATTGTACCTTCTTGCCTAAACACCGGCCCTTGGTGTGGATATCATATTAAAAGACTATTATTTGAGATCTTCATCAAGCACTCCCTAATTTGAAAATCCTTTTATCCGGAGAGAGACCAGTGCAGATACTTATTGCTACACAGCAGACAACATATTATTTTCTCTGGGATCATTAATTTATTTCATGATCTTATTTGTGTGCAACCGTATAAGATCATATTCAACCACCTGGTGATCTTTTTTCACTGCAGATACAAAGTATCAACAAGAGGTTGCTATCTACTGTATTTACTGTTACTCATTGTTATGATATATAAACAGCCAGCTATTTTAGTGTGCTTTTAATATTTTCGTATGTATATGTTTGTGGATTAAATTTTAGGCTTTTTATAAGTAAACTAGACGGTCTATATACTAATTTTGACCATCATATATAATACTATTTTTTTTCCGATTTGTTAGATTCTGTGGGTTTTGCAGTTACCCCTTACAATTGCTACAGATCATCATCAAATATTGGATTTATATATGTCGAAAGTACTTAACACCATCGGATCTTATTTCCTCGCTATATATCGGAAGCTTCTGTTGCCTGAGTCTGGGGGAGTCCTGTGGTGTTCCTCTCGCCTCCTGCTGACTGGTTTCTATTAACAAAGTTAGAGGATGAGAAGAGGAAGAAAGTTGGAGGGGAGAAGGGGACAGTCAGATATGAGAGACAAGGGACAGGGATAGAGAGACAGAAAAGGCAAGGGGAGACAGAGACTAGAGAAATAGGCAGAATGGGGGAGAAAGGAGACCTATTTTGCTTACCTGTTAAGTCTCTTTCTTCGACTCCATAGGCGGCACAGGGATGACACTCGGTATAGCCTGGAGAGGAGAGTCTGGGCACCAAATAGTTCATTGAAAATACCCACAAGCCCAGGCTCACTCTCCTCTATACCCCGCCCCCAGTTACTGGACCTCAGTTTAATTTGCAAGCCCATGGCAAGAGCGAGGCAGAGGAGAAGTAAGGCACACACACAGAACCATACAAACCATGGAAAGTACAGCCAGACAGATCACCAAGGAAACACACCCCGGCAGTCAGGTGCATCAGGGTGGGCGCCCTGTGCCCCCTATGGAGTCTAAGAAAGACTTCACAGGTAAGCAACTTGCTCTTCCTCCACTAGGGGGCAGAGGGATGACACTGGGACTTCCCAAATCTGACCGCCATGGGCGGGGACGCTCTCGAGCTGCAGTGGAGCACAAAGCGCCCGAAGGCGGCGTCCGAGGGTCCAGAAGTATCAAAGATACAAGAAAGGCGGAAAGACCTCGGATTGAAACCCATAATCGCACACCAAGAAAAATAGGTACACCAAACCCGATGATAGATACGTGCCGAAAAAGGCTTCCTAGCCTGCAGCATGGTCTGAGTGACCCTCCTGGAGAATCCCTTCGCTCTTAGGACAGATGTCTCAAGAGCCACCCCGTCAAAGTTAGACAGGTCATATCCAGATGGACAACACGGACCTTGAGACAGAAGATCTGGCAGCAGAGAGATGCAGTGGTGCTTCTATGGAGAGGCCCAGCAGATCTGCATACCACACCCACCGAGGCCAATCCGGCATCACCAGAATCATCGTGTCTCCCTCCAGTTTGAACTTGCAGAGAATCTGAGAGATCATCGAAACCGGAGGGAAAATGTAATTCAGAGGGAAGTTCCAAGGAACCGCCAGGGCATCTACCAGGAGAGCTTCTGGATCACTGGTGTGGGAGCAGTATCTTGGTAGCTGACGATTGTGACGAGACACCATCATGTTTATCTGGCAGGCCTCAACGGCAGACTAGTAGTTGGATGACGTCTGAATGCAGCGCCCATTTGCCTGCATGAACGTCTTGACGGCCTAGGAAGTCCGCTTCCCAATTCTGGGCCCCAGGATGAATACTGCGGACAGTGATGGAAGATGATGCTCCAACTTCCGAAAATTCGTCCGACTTCCTGCATGGCTTCTTGACTGCGAGTGCCACGCTGGTGGAATATGTAAGCCAAAAGAGGCGGCCCTTGTCCAGATGTGAGCGCTGGATCGATCACAGCAGGGACAGACGCACTTCCCGGGGAAGGATGAGTCTGTGCCTTGAGGTTTGGGCGAGACTTGATCCATCGTTTCAGAATGACTCCTTGAAGAGGCCCGGAGTGGAACGGACCATACTCCGCCATGTAAAATGTTGAAAACAGAGACCCCAGAATCTGCATGCACAAGTGTATGGACACCCAACGCTGGCCTAGAAAGGTGCAGATTCTGGCTTGTAAAGTCAAGATCTTGTCCAGAGTGAGGAAGACTCTGTGCTCTGGAGTCCAACAAGGCTCCCTAGTGGAGCATTTCTGAACACAGATGATGGGTGTTCAGTATGTATGTACAACCATTATCTGCAGATTAGTCGACCTGCATATATATCTGTTTAGTGTGTACCCAGCATTAGGCTGCGTACACACCTATAGATATATCTGTCCAATCTGTCTGTCGGGAATGAACATCTGGTAATGTATGGGAGCAATTAACCATAGAAAATTGCTCCCAAACACTGGAAAACGGACCACATTTTCCTTCCCACCAGACAGATTGGACAGAAATATCTTTTGGTGTGTACGCCTTAGATGCTGCCAGAGTCGCCACTATCTTGTCCAATTCTGGACCAAATAGAACATCTCCTAAATTGGGAAGGGCTTCCAGAGCCTTTTTGGATTCTGTATTGGCCCTCCAGGTGTGCAACCAGAGTGCTCTTCGGGCTGCAATTGCCGAAGCCTATACTTTGGATGCTAAAATCCCTGATTCAATGGCTGCTTCAGAGAGCTAGGAAGCTGCCTTTCTAACATGCCCAACCAAAGACACCAGGTCTCCTCTATCAGTGCCCAAGGTGAGTTCGTCCTCTAAAGCATCCACACAATTGCTTTAGCCACCCAAGCTAATGGTAGCACTGGATGAGTCAGAGCACCTACATTTATATAACTGGACTTCAGAAAATGTTCTAACTTCCTATGCATAGGATCATTAAGAGGTGGAGTGTTAGGAATAGGAAGGAGAGACGACCTAATGAGACGAGAAATAAGGGCATCCACAGGAGGACAACTAGAAGCTCTATTCTCTGTTGGGAGAGGGTAAATGTAGCAATGCACTTAAGACAATTGAAAGCAACTATTGGGGTGAGACCATGCCTCCGCTAGGAAGTATTCTAGTTGTGCTGAAGATTGAAAATCCATTACTGCCTTCTTCTGCCTCTTAAACACAGGTGCTTTGGATCTGTAGGCACAATGAGTGTGGTTTGCCAGCAGACTGCCACCATCTCCAGTTGTTAACACTGCCCCATTCCTCACCATTGTGATTATCCTACTTTAGCCAGCCAGCCAGGTACAATATAGCATGCAGTGCATGGAACAGACAATTGCACAATGGTGATGGTTGTGAAAAATTTTAGATGCTTCTCAAAATCAGCAAAATAATTTCACAGAATTAACTTTGCGATGTGGCTGTAATGTAATCTTACATGGGACTTACTTTAATTTGATGTAAAGGGATATGTATACAGTGATTGTTGGTAGATGTTCTATAAATGTTTAAAGCAGGGCTTGACAAATGTTTCTAAAATCTAGGAGCCAGAATGAAAGTTTAGGAGCTAGACCACCGTCCCCCCCCAAAAAAAAATTACAGGAGTGAGGAGCACAGCTCTGTGTGTTATGCAACTGTTATAGACAATATACTAGTCCACAAAATGGTCACAGTTGAACGGATACAGTAAAATGGAGGCTCCCTCACTGCGCTGCACAGTTACCCTGCTCCACCTTCCAGTAATAAGTTACCACATTTCACATAAAACAATGGTGCCAGAAAGTTTAAAAAAAAAACACCCCTCCCCTCGTGGTCACACCACTATCCCTCTGAAGCCGCTCGGCAATCCCTGGCCACGCATAGACCCTACTACTGGAGAGAGCTATACAGCCGGGGAAAGGAGGCAGTAGACAGCAGGGACGTACAGGAGGATCAGCGTAGACTGAGACAGACAGCAGGGATCATAGCAGGCCAGGATGGAGAGGAGTCATCAGCGCAGGCCGGGACGGACACAGGCACAGCAGTCACCGCAGGCGACACTCAGCACACGCACTCCTGTGCATGATATGAACACCGCAATACTATAGGCACAAATCTCTGCCAGAGCTGATAAGGATCTGCTTCCTCCCTCACTGCAAAATCTAGTAGCCAGGCAGCAAAATCTGGTAGCCATGGCGACCTGGCCCCCGGGATTTGTCGAGCCCTGGTTTAAAGAGTACAAAGCACCTACACACACTGGGCCCGATTCAAAGGCGTATGACAATGCTGCCGTGACTGCGACTTTATGCGGAGTTGCAAAGGCAATAATATGCAAATGCTAGTTTCAGCCTTCCACTTGTGTACTAAGTGCACTGGAATGCGCAAGCCCTGAGATGCCAACTTTCAATGACCATGGATGGAGTAACTCCGCCAGTGGTTCTAAACACTCCACCATCGCATTCACTATAAATATTTGCACAAACCTACAGCAGGCGTAGTGTGTCTCCTTGTAAAATTCCTCTAAATATGGTATCTGTGGCTTTGCATGTGAGAATGTACTCACGTTCAATGACACCCCTACGAAACTCACATAACACGCCAGACAGCCTTTTTAGGTGTACACTTCAGGCCACCTACCAGTCACCCCCAGGAACTCCCATGGTTTTTGCCTTACCATTCCTAATGCCAACGCTCCCAAAAGCAACAAACACACACAAGCACCGTAGGAATATTCAGGACTCAACTGGGCAAACTGAATCAGGACCACTGAATGCCGCAATACTCCATGAGTCAACATGGAGTATTGGGTTCCCAGGGAACTTTCAGGCTGCATTGCCATGAATATTATTTGCTCCATCCATATAGGCGACAGGTGCACTTTAAAGTAAACAGTAAAAATAAAATAAAAAAAAATAAAAAAAAAACGGATGAAGTAAAAAGAATTACAGATAAAAGGTAACAATTAATGGGCATGTACACACTACTAATAGTAGAGAGCAGCCTACTGTTCAAATGCAATTTGCAGGGTCTTTATCCTGAAAGTGACATTTTATATATCTTCTAGTGCTTTCCTGTAGTTGCATTTGATCTAAGATCCACTCGTGAGGCAGTCGGTGTAAAGGCTTTTGAGAGCCAGAACAGGGGTGCAGCTGACACTACCTTGGATACTAGGACTTTAACTTTGATCCATAGGACCAGCATTGACCTGGTTCTTACATATTGTGATACTTTTCATTCTATCTAGGTGTGCAAACACAGCACCTGAAATAATGAGTGTTATGGTAAGAACTTACCTTTGTTAACTCTCTTTCTTCAAAGTCCATAGGGAGACCTTGGGGTGTAGGTGATGGAACTAAATCCGGGTAGCACGCAGTTACAAGCTTTCAGCTCCCAGGATACACTGGGCCACTCTCCCTATACCCCCCCGAGCCAGAGGCACCTCAGTTGGTAATAAGGAGGAGGATAAGAGAGAAGGAAGACTGGTACACTCAAGAATCACACTCTCACAGAGAAGGAGACGGGAAACCGGTGACCAGCAAGATAGCCCAAATGAAGCGAAGTGCATCAGGGCGGGTGCCCTGTGGACCCTATGGACTTCGAAGAAAGTGTTAACAAAAGGTAAGTTCTTACCATAACTCATTTTCTGATTCAGGGTCCATAGGCTCTACAGGGAGACCTTGGGGATGTCCCAAAGCAGTTCTTTTAAGGGTGGGGATGCTCCTGCGCTGAAAGGAGAATCCGGCGCCCAAAGGAAGCATCCTGAGAGGCGATGGTATCAAAGGCATAGAACCGTCTGGACAGAAGACCACGTGG
The DNA here is from genome assembly GCA_031769625.1 of Taudactylus pleione. Taxonomy (NCBI): domain Eukaryota; kingdom Metazoa; phylum Chordata; class Amphibia; order Anura; family Myobatrachidae; genus Taudactylus; species Taudactylus pleione. The sequence goes on from JAUIMM010000241.1 coordinate 9,109,241, forward strand.
TCGCCTTACAAATGCCCACCAGGGACCCACAGACCGAGAAGAATGAGCATTAGCAGAAGCTGGAACAGACAAGCCAGCTTGCGTGTAAGCCTCTAAGATAGTCATACGAAGCCATCTAGCCAATGTTTGCTTATTGGCTGGCCATTCCTTCTTGTGAAATCCATAGAGCACAAATAAGGAGTCCGATCTCTGAAGGGAACTGGTGCGGTCCACATAGATACAGAGGGAGCGGCCCACATCCAAAGAGGAATCACCACCTGCCGAGAGGTCTGGTGATTGAAATGCCTTGACTATAATTTTCTCATCAGTGTGGAAACTAGAAGTCAAAGACAGATGATCCAGGGCTGGGTAAAGGCAAGGACCCTGAGACAACAGGTCTGGACATTGAGGCAGCAGGAACGGAGTGTCGAAGGAAAGACTCCGAAGATCTGAGTAGCAATGACGTCTGGGCCAAGCTGGAGCCACCAGCAGGACAGTGCCTCCGTCTTGTTTGAACTTCCGAAGAACTCAAGAAAGAAGGGAGACTGGAGGAAACAGATAGGCAAACTGGAAGGTCCACTTCACTGACAAAAGCATCCACCAATGTTGCCTCAGCATCTCCTGTTCTGGACCCGTACACTGGTAATTTGTGATTGTGTCTGGAGGCCATGAGGTCCACCTATGGGAGGCCCCATTTGTCCACTAGGAGTTGAAACACCTCTTGGTGAAGAGACCATTCCCCTGGATGCACGTCGTGACGGCTGAGGAAGTCCGCTTCCCAATTGAGAACTCCTGGAATGAACACTGCCGAAATGGCCAGGAGGTGACACTCTGCCCATGTCAGAATGTGTGACACTTCTGTCATTGCTGCCCGACTTCGAGTGCCTCCTTGATGGTTGATGTAAGCCACCGTGGTGGCGTTGTCGAACTGAACCTGCACGGGTTTTCCGTGAAGTATGTCTTTGGCCAACTGGAGGGCCCTGTACACAGCCCGAATTTCCAATATGCTGTTTGTAAGGGTTGCTTCGACTGCTGTTCAACGACCCTGAAAAGAGTGTGGAACGGTCACTGCGCCCCAGCCCTGGAGACTGGCGTCCGTTGTCAGGAGTACCTAGTCCGGGATCCAAAAGGGGCGACCCTTGGTTAGATGAGATGTCAGTAGCCACCAAGACAGAGACAGACGCACCTCCGGAGAGAGCACTTTGATCCAGTGGGGCAATCCGTTCCATCTGGAGAGGATCAGAACCTGCAGAGGCCTGGAATGAAATTGAGCATATTCCACCATGTCGAAGGTGTACACGATGGATCCCAGAACCTGCATCGCCGAGTGTATTGACACCCAGCGACTGTGGAGATCTTGTCTGAAGTCAGAAAGAGTTCTGCTGTTGAGAATCCAGTAGGGCCCCCAGATGAAATATCCTCTGCGAGTGATTCAGGGAGGACTTTTCCAATTGATTAACCACCCGTGCGCTTGTAGAAAGGCAATTGTCAGTTGTAGGTGGTGACGAAGCGCTTCTCGAGAACCCACCAGCAGGAGGTGGCCGTCCAGGTATGGTAGTAGCCGGATCCCAATTCCGCAGATGTGCAGCCATGATAGTCATAACTTTGGTAAACTCCCTTGGAGCTGGGGACAGGCCAAATGGTAGCGCCCAGAACTGGAAGTGTTGCTGTAGTATAGCAAACCGGAGATAACGCTGGTGAGAAGGCTTTATAGAGACATGTAGGTATGCGTCCTGAATATCCAGTGATACCATAAAATCCCCAGGTTCCATAGCCAGTATAATGGAGCATAGGGTTTTCATCCTGAACCTGGGCAACCTGAGGAACTTGTTTAGGGATTTGAGGTTGAGGATAGGCCGATGAGACCCATTCAGCTTCAGTTCCAGAAAAAGAGTAGAATAATAACCAGTCCCACGCTGGGATAGGGGGACTGGCACAATTACCCCTGCTTGACTGTATGGCTTTCTGGATCTGTAAGGCCTTGTTCTTGTCTGAAGGAGGGCTTGTGCAGAAAAACTGGTGAGGAGGTCTACGAAAGAATTGGAGAGCGTACCCATGAGAGACCACTTCTCTTAGCCAAGCGTCTTTAGTGGTTTGACACCAGCACTGGGCGAACATGAAGAAATCAGCCTCGCACTCTGGGATCCCCCAGAGGGAGGCCCGCCCCATCAGGCTGAGGGTTTATCCTCTGGTTTGGAAGCAGGGCGTCTTGTGCTCCAGGCCTGTTTCTTAGGCTTGGTAGTCTTTTTCTTTTGAGGTTGATACCTCTTACCAGATGATTGCCAGGCAGCAGCCATATGTTCTACCAGCTGGTCTGATAGAGGGAGTACTGCCGAAGTCACCTTTACCTGTTTAAACTGAGGGTGTTTGGATTGAGGGGCAGGCTAGTCATCCTCTAATACCAGTATGGATCTGACTGCACGCACCAAGGCAGGAATATTAAGCTGCACGCACCAAGGCAGGAATATTAATATTTGACCTAGTCTCCGCCTCTTCTCAACTCAGACTCCGAAAGTTGTGTGGACTGGGACGACAACACAGGACGCTTAGCGAGCTTCATGGGTTTCTCATCCTGAAACATTGTCTGAAGGGCAGTAGAGGAAGCCACCAGGCTCTGCACTGAAGTAGAGATAACATCTGCTCATGTTGGGTGCGTAGCTTGTGGTAGTCCCTGTAAGGGAATGACAGACTGCTGTGGTACAGGAGGAGTCTGCATAAACTGTGGTAGTCCCTGTGAGGGAATAACAGTCTGCTGTGGTACAGGAGGAGCCTGCATAATCTGTGGTAGACCCCAAGAGGGAATGATGGTCTGCTGAGGTAACCCCACATGGGGAAAAATAGCTGGGACTGCCAGACGGCCCGCAATGGAGGCCAGGACCTGAGAAAAGACAGTCCAAGGGGGTTCCTGTACCATTGTTGGGGGGTTTGAGGTGCAGGGAGGATTATAACACAAAACTCTTCCCGAACCAAATCCTCCTCACTTAAACTTGCAGCATAAAACCTGCAAGATAGCAGAGTGGGCACAGCATTGTGCTTGGTACCCTTGTCAGACACGTCTGACACACAATATGGCACTGTGCAAACACTAGTATAAATATATATATAGATTTAGATCATTATTCCCACTATACAAAATCTTAATCTCTTGGTGCCAGGTAATGGAGGTAACTAATTCAAGTATTACTAACACAACATAGACATAATCAGCGGAAAGGTCACACACGGCAAGGCCACACACCTTGGCGTGTGTGACCTTGCCGCTGATTAGGATTTTGTATAGTGGAAATAATTATATGAATCAACACAACTAACTCATCTGTGCCACGATTATGGCATTATTAACCTGAGCATTAAGTGCAATGTACACTTATGGAGTATACACATGGTCAGATTTGTCAGATGAACGATTGAACGACCTGAACAATCTGAACGATTTGACCGATGAACAATTTTTGACTGCATTAAAATGAATGAAATCGTCCAAATCTGACTGCAAACACATCAGATGTCAGCTATCATTATCTGACCATCGGGAACGTGCATCGTTCATCGCTCAGACATGTCAGATTTTCCTTCAGACAGGAACGATTGAACGACTTTTTAAATCGTTATCGTTCAGATCTGAAGAAAAATCTGACCGTGTGTATGCACCATAAGTAGCTTAACACTGCAAGTCAGCAATAAACTTTGCAGCCCTAAAGGGGGGGGGGGGTTATAAAAACATTACTAAACTGTACTAAGTTCGATGTACCCCTATAGGGGGCGCTATATCAAACACATTTTTATCAACCAAGTTGACTGTGCAATAGACAGTATGTTATGTGTGATATACAATATGATGGGAGTGGAATGCACATTAATTAGAGCCCTATATAGCGGAACTATTAACAAGTACCTATATACTCCTATAGGAGGTGTTACAACTAACACGCAAAATTGCGATTTATGGTGCAACTGTGCAGCGCTAGTTGCAACTAATGCGCAATTTTGCGAACTATGATGCAACTATGCAATTTACGTACCCCACAAATATTCCTCAAATTGGATAGCATTTAGTGATAACTATACATACTAGCCTGCTGGGCCGCAAACAGTTGGCTATTTCCAACACATTAACAATCCTATAGGGGGCACTGTATCAATAGTACCTACAATACTAATAAAATACTAATAATAAAAAATACAGAATAATTAACCATATCCATAATAAATAAATAATAATAATAAAAAAAATATATATATATATATATATATCTATCTATCTATCCCTTGCAATTTTATGGTTGAATGGCATGTGCGGCCTTACCGCTGATTGTGTCTAGCCCTATATAGGGGAACCATTAATAAAAACTTATATACTCCACCACAATCAACTACACCACAATCAACTACACAGACTCAGTGTCTGGTACGCTGAGTGCTACATACACTAACCCAAGGAAGAGGTATGTAGGGGGACCGGACTTCACGCTGTCCTCAGAGAGCTGCGACTGCACCATGAAGAAAACGGCCGCCGGAGACCTCAGAGGGGACGTGGCTGAGGAGGAGATCAGCTCAAGGAAGCTAGACCTCAGAGGAAAGGCGCCCTGAGCTGAGGAGCCGTTGAAATGGGGAAGCTGTCTCCCCTGGCTGATCGTTAACCCCTGGGACGCTGTTTCCCACACCGAATGTCCCGGGTGGCCTAGTGGATCGCGGTGGCTAGAGCCTGCATCCACACTCAGCCACCTCTGCGGTCTGTCCCCTGAAACCAGAGTTATTGACTGTTTTAGCGAGCGGTGACCCGCCTTACCTGTCCCCTTAGTATCCGGCTGCAGTCTGGGTCCTCCCCGGGAGCCCTGGCTAGCGCTGACCCCGGTAGGCACGCCGAGATCCCCAGATCACTACTAGCGTCGCGGCACCGGAGGGGTGACGGAGCCACAGCGCAGACGTCCCATGGACAATGTACTGCTGTGCGTTCTGAAGAAGAATGAAAATAAATTAATTCATAAAAATAACAAGCTTCTGCGTAATGGTGACCGACTCCAGCCGGGCACCAACGAAACTGAGGTGCCTCTGGCTTGGGTGCGGGGTATAGGGAGAGTGGACCAGTGCATCCTGGGAGCTGAAAGCATATAACTGCGTGGTGCCCGGATTTAGTTCCATCACCTGCACCCCAAAGTCTCCCTGTGGAGCCTATGGACCCTGAAGAAAAAATAAGCAGGTCCTACAGGCATTAGGAGATATAAATAAAAATGAAATTACTCATAATCTATAATATAAATAGAAGAACATTTTTTTCAGGTGGACATCTCCTTTAAGTACTATGTAAATAGAAATGTACAAGCCCGCATAGATTTTATACTAGCAATTTATAACCATACAACAGCCCTTCTGATAAATGATGGGTCACCTCATTGTCGCCAAACTCATGGAACAACACCGACACAAATGTAAACAAAACAAGGACGTTTTATTTCCCCAGCTGCTAGTTTTGAACATATATCCATGGGATCAAACCATAATCTATACAGCAAAGTAAAATAAACTAAAATAAGGTTTTAAAAACAGAATCGATAGCCTCCTCTTTTTATGAGCAGTATTAGAGAAGCCTGGATTGTCCCATCTGTTGTCTGTCTTCACACAATACTGTTCTCCTGTAGAACGTTCAAGACGGAGGTCCATTCTGAGGTGGCATTGATACTACAGTTGCATAACGAGCAGGAAATGTATACTAAGGAGCAAATGGACATCCCTAACAAGAACCCTGATGTAACAGGAAAATTATATTTGTATAAAAAAACA
>JAUIMM010000241.1:9120000-9380000 GCA_031769625.1 Taudactylus pleione
TTGAGAGTCTGCTCTCCTGAGCCGTCCATCGGTCCTGAAATGTCTAATGACAAGTTACCGCCCCCCAATCCCGAAGACTCGCATCGTTGGTGAGCAAGAACCAGTCCTGGATCCAAAAGGGTCGGCCTTTGTTAAGGTAGGACTGGTGAAGACACCACAAGAGAGAGTGATGGACATCTCAAGGGAGAACAACCATCTGAGTCTTGAGATGCAGGGTGAAATGGGTCCACCTGGCCAATATCTTTTAACGGCAGAGTACAGAAGTGAAACTGGCCATACTCCACCATCTCAAAGATGGAAACCATTGTTCCCAGGACGTGAATGCATGAATGGATAGATACTCAATGCTGCCTCCAATAAGGCGCAAATCGTGGACTGTATGAACTTAATATTTTCTTTTGACAGGAATACCCGCTGAACACTGTAATCTAGTAACGCTCCCAAATGTAACATCTCCTGAATTGTGGTGGATTTCCTCCAATTGATAATCCACCCATGGGATTATAGAATATATGATTTGGCTAAGAGAGGGTCGTTCAGATAAGGAAGTATTTAGACCCCTGCATCTGATATGTGCTGCCATACCTTTTGTTAAAACACGAGGAGCCGTGGAAAGATCAAACGGCAAAGCCCAAAACTGGAAGTGTTCCTCCCTTACTGCAAACCTGAGGTAACTCAAAGATGATTGTCCTGAATAGGAATATGCAAAGAAGGCATCCTGGATATCCATGGAGGTCATAAAATTCCACAGTTCCAGAGCCAGTATTATGGAGTGAAGAGACTCCATGCGGAACCTTGGAACATGAAGATATTTGTTGAGTGACTTCAGGTTCAGTATAGGACGGAACAATCCATCCAGCTTTTGAACAAGAAATAAAGGTTGGTGTAAAAGCCTTTGCCTCTTTGAAACGGGGAAACAAGGGCCAGCTATAATCCAGGAAGCCAGAGTAGAGCGAATGGACTCTGACAACTCCAATTTTTTTTGGATCCACCGGAAGGCCTGTGGATAAAAACTGGGCTGGAGGATGCTCACAGGAGGCAAGAGCGTAAGCCTGGGATACTCTACTCCTCTTACCCAGGCGTCTGAAGCCGTCGACATCCAGACTTTGGAAAAAATCAAAAGACTGGGGGTTCCCAGGTGGAGGCCCACTCCATCATGTGGAAGGTTTGTTGGCCAGCTTGGTAGCTGGGTGTCGGGTAGAACAGACCTGTTTTTTTCCTGGACTCTTAGTGGAAGAGCCCTGGAACCTCGTGAAGGACTGACCATTGGACAAAAGGAGCGAAAATTAGAAGTGAGTGACCTAGGTGATGCCTCAGAAGGAAGAAAGGCTGATTTTGGAGCGGCTACTGGAACAGAGGAGCTTTCCATGTCTGAAGATATGGAGATGTTGTCCTCACAGTCTGAAGAAACGTCCGAGTAAAGGGGCCTATCCATTAGCAGATAAATTTGAACGATGAACGATTTATCGTTCAGTCGTTCAATTTATCTGCTAATGGATAGGCTCTTAACGATAAAAATGCGCACTCCCGCGGCCGACAAATTGGGTCTTTTGTCTCTCCATCATGTTGGTCAATTATCGTTTATCGCTGACAGATATTAGAAATATCTGTTGCGTTAAATGACGAACGATTTTTTTATGAAAATGAATAGAAACATAAAAAAAAAATCCACTCCCAGAATGTTGTCATGCAATATCATTCGTCGTTTGCAAAAATCTGTCATGTACATGACAGATATCTGTCACAGCAGCCCCAGGAATTTTCAATAGATAAATCTTTTGTCTTTCAGAAAGATCTGCTAATGGATAGGCCCCTTTAGAGTCACACACAGAACGGGGCGTAAAGCTGTCCTGTAGGGTGGATTTACGCTTGGATGGCTGGTCCTTATCCAGCATCTGTTGAAGAGAAGTAGACACCTGCGCTAGACCCAGTACTGACTGTGGAGGGTCTGAACCCCTGGTGGCTCTATGGTAGCAGGCTGTGTGTCTCCTTGAGCAGACATAATATTGGCCATGGGGGAGGTGGCTGGGTTGCAAGTTGGCTAGCTAACGGCAACATTACCTGCGAGAGCCCATGACGGTTCCTAAGTGGAAGCAGTGGCCGAAGCGACCTCCTGCTGCATACCTGTGAAATACCTGACACATAAGCCATCAAGAACCAGAGCTTGAGGAGAAAGAGCTTTAGCACAGTTTTTGCATTTGCGCAGCACAGAAGAGCCCCCTCCCTGAGTGCCTCGTTTTTGGAAGATATCTTGTGTTCCAAGCAACGTCTCTACAAACAGAAGTTTATAATAAAACAGTGGCATACAATTTTAAGGGTAGAGCACTGAATGTAGAAGTGCCACAAATAAAGAAATAAGTGCAGCTACAACAATGTATATAGTAGTAATTGAATGTGAACACCAATTAACAAATGAGTGTTCACACTAAAGAGAAGGCTAAACACAGAAAAACATACAGAAAGACAGTAGAATAAAGTAACTAAGTTTAAAAGATGAAAGGCAGCAGACAGAAAGTATAGATCCTACTATACAATATTAAACAAAACAGGCACACAGAAACATTCAATTAAATTCTATAAGTGGGCAATATAATGCTTAACATACCAGCCCCAACAGGGGAGGAAGGAGCTAAACCTGACTGTGGAGTGAGGTATACAAGAAGGCAGAAGCACGTCTCTCTCAGCTTCAGCAAGGCAGGCACTGTGGAAAATGTCTGCCCAGCGTTCATCTATGAGGGGAGAGAGAAAAAGACCTTTTGGTGGGTAGCCTGACACACGCCAAGGTGTGGGGAGGAGCGAATGGGATAAGCTGTCCTCCCCCAGGAAATGGGCACTATTATTATTAGTGCTCCGTTACTAAGACTACTCTGGTAGTCTAGTGGGGGATGCGGAGACAACCTTGCCCGCAGTGTGCAGCAGCAACACCAGCGCCAACAGCCACCATGAGTGCCTTATTTGATCCCGGTGCGCCGGCTATGGCTCCCTGGTGTGCTGAGGAGCCAGGCCAGGGATACTGACTTGATTGCCAGCGCTCCAGCCACTGGCATGGGAAAAGTTGGAGTGGTGGTGGGGGTGTCCAGGATGCTGTCCTGGCATTCATTCAATATTTAAGATATTAAAAAAAAACTAAAAGTGTAAGCACAGAAGGTAATTTTTATTTGTTGCAATGTTGTTGCAGGCATTCATTGGGCTGCAGTGAAGTTTAAAGTAGGGGTGTGCACCGGCCACTTTTCGTGTTTTGTGTTTTGGATCTGGATCTTTCTTCGTGTTTTGGATCTGGATTGGTTTTGCCAAAACCACCTTTCCGTGTTTTGGGTTCTGGGTTTTGTGTTTTGGATCTGTATTTTTTTGAAAAAAAGCATAAAAACAGCTAAAATCACAGAATTTGTGGGTTTTTCTGCTCCTATGCTATTATTAACCTCAATAACCTTAATTTCCACTCATTTCCAGTCTATCCTGAACACCTCACAATAGTGTTTTTATGTCCAAACGGTTGCACCGAGGTAGCTGGATGACTATGCTAAGCGACATGAGTGGGCAGCACAAACACGTGGCCCATCTAGGAGTGACACTGCAGTGGCAGACAGGATGGCAGTTTGAAAAACTAGGCCCCAAACAGTACATAATGCAAAGAAAAAAAAGAGGTGCAAGATGGAAGTGTCCTCCCAATCACCCTTATGTTGTATAAACAGGACATGCACACTTTAACAAACCAATCATTTCAGCGTCAGGGTCGGCCACACGACTGTGGCTGAAATGATTGGTTCGTTTGGGCCCCCACAAAACAAGCTGGCAATTAATCTGGCCCTGCACAAACTGGCTCTACGGAGGCAAGATGTCGTCCTCAGCCTCCTCATCCACCAATTCCTCACCCTCTTCAGTGTTGTGTACATCCTCATCCTCACAGAGTATTAACTCGTCCCCGCTGGAATCCACCACCACAGGTCCCTCTGTACGTTCTGGAGGCTGGTCTCCCTGGAAGAGTTGATAATTCATTTTGATGAACATCATCTTCTCCACATTTTGTGGAAGCAACCTCCTACGCCTTTCGCTGACAAGGTTCCCGGCTGCACTAAACACTCTTTCGGAGTACACACTGGAGGGGGGGCAACTCAGGTAAAATAGAGCCAGTTTGTACAGGGGCCTCCAAATTGCCTCTTTTTCCTGCCAGTACAGGTACGGACTGTCTGACATGCCTACTTGGATGCTGTCACCAATGTAATCCTCCACCATTCTGTCAATGGTGACAGCATCATATGCAGTGACAGTAGACATGTCAGAAATTGTTGCCAGGTCCTTCAGTCCGGACCAGATGTCCAAACTTGGTCCTGCCTGCCCTGCATCACCGCCAGCGGGTTGCTTAGGATACCTAAGTTTTTTCCTGGCAGTCCCAGTTGCGGGAGAAAATGAAGAAGGAGCTGTTGACGTGTCACGTTCCGCTTCAGCTGACAGTGTTTTCACCAGCAGGTCTTTGCACCTCTGCAGGCTTGTGTCGGCCGGAAAGAGAGACACCACATAGGCTTTAAACCTAGGATTGAGCACGGTGGCCAAAATGTAGTGGTCTGATTTCAACAGATTGACCACCCTGGAATCCTGGCAAAGCGAATGAAGGGCTTCATCCACAAGTCCCACATGCCGAGCGGAATCGCTCCGTCTTAGCTCCTCCTTCACTTTCTCCAGCTGCTTCTGCAAAAGCCTGATGAGGGGAATGACCTGACTCAAGCTGGCAGTGTCTGAACTGACTTCACGTGTGGCAAGTTCGAAGGGCTGGAGAACCTTGCACAACACGGAAATCATTCTCCACTGCGCTTGAGTCAGGTGCATATGTCATAGGTGGATGTATAGGCTTGAATGGCCTTTTGCTGTTCCTCCATCCTCTGAAGCATATAGAGGGTTGAGTTCCACCGCGTCACAACCTCTTGCTTCAGGTGATGGCGGGGCAGATTCAAGAATGTTTGCTGGCGCTCCAGTCTTCGGCACGCCGCTGTCGCTTTTCAGAAAATTCTGCACCACCAAGTTTATTGTGTGAGCAAAACATGGGACATGCTGGAATTTGCCCAGATGTAATGCCCGCACAATATTGATGGCGTTGTCAGATATCACAAATCCCCAGGAGAGTCTAAGTGGGATAAGCCACTGGGCGATGATTTCCCTCAGTTTCTCTAAGAGGTTGTCGGCGGTGTGCCTCTTACTGAAACCGGTGATACACAGCGTAGCCTGCCTTGGAACGAGCTGGCGTTTCTGAGATGCTGCTACTGGTGACATTGCTGTTGTTGCTGCATAAGGTGATACATTTACCCAGTGGGCTGTCACAGTCATATAGTCCTTAGTTTGCCCTGTTCCACTTGTCCATGGTTAAGTGGACACTGGGTACAACCGCATTTTTCAGGACACTGAGGCACTTTTTCTGATGTTTCTGTACAGTCTCGGTATCGCCTGCCTAGTGAAGTGGAATCTAGATGGGATTTGGAACCGGGGACACACTACCTCCATCAACTGTCTAAATCCCACTGCACTAATGGCGGATACCGGACGCATGTCTAACACCAACATAGCAGTCAAGGCCTCAGTTATACGTTTTGCTTCAGGATGACTACTGTCGTACTTCATCCTCCTCGCTAAGGACTGTTGGAGGGTCAATTGTTTAGTAAAAGTAGTAGTGTTCCTACTTCCTCTCTGGGATGATGAACGACTCCCAGCAGCAGCAATAGCAGCAGCAGAAGGCGTAGCAATGCAGGATCCTCCGGAGGAATCCCGGATAGGAGAGTCAGTCATGCCAGTGACATGGCCTGCAGGACTACTTCCGATCCTGACTAAGGAGGAAATTGACGAGGAGGGAGTTGACGGTGTGGTTTGCAGGCGCTTGGATACAACAGGACAACGGGATTTTAGGTGTCCCTGGACTGCTTACGGTCTTAGCCAAAGTTTCTGAACTTGACAGTAACTTTTTATGAACGCACTGCAGGTGCCGTATAAGGGAGGATATTCCTAGGTGGTTAACGTCCCTACCCCTACTTATTTCACCTTTACATATGGTACATATGGCAAGATAGTTGTTGTCCGGATTTGGATAGAAATATTGCCAGACCAAAGAGCTGGAATGTTTGGTCTTCTACCCAGGCATGACCGTGATGGGCTTTTTCATCCCACAGACAACAACGGTCTCCCCCGGAGCCTGATTTAAACAAACCACATCATCATCAGAATCCTACTCGCCAACTTCCTCCTCAGCGCCAGCTACACCAGTATCCTCATCCTGTTGTACCTCAACAGTGACATCTTCAATTTGCATATCAGCAAGTGGACTGTGGGTGCTCCTTTCAGCACTTGTAGGGGGCGTGCAAATGGTGGAAAGAGCGACCTCTTCCCGTCCAGTGCTGGGAAGGTCAGGCATCGCAACCACCACTACACTTGGACTCTCCTTGAGTGTTTGTGATATCTTCTTAGAACGCACAGTTCTTCGCTGTGCTTTTGCCAGCTTAACTCTTGATTTTTTTAGCGGGAGGAGGGCTTCCATCGTCATGTGAAGCTGAACCACTAGTCATGAACATAGGGAAAGACCTTAGCCGTTCTTTGCCACTCTGTGTCGTAAATGGCATATTGGCAAGTTTACATATCTCCTCAGATGATTTAAATGTTTTTTTTAAGGTCATTTTCCTGAACTTTGTCATTTGGGATTGTATGTGCCCTCTACTATGACATTGGGCATCGGCCTTGGCAGACGATGTTGATGGCATCTTATCGTCTATGTCATGACTAGTGGCAGCAGCTTCAGCACTAGGAGGAAGTGGTTCTTGATCTTTCCCTATTTTATTTTTATTGGAGAAAGTTTGGTCCTCCATTTATGTTATATTGATATATACGTGCGGCTAAGGCGCACACAAACACAGAATTTTTTTTTTTTTTTGTTGTTGGAGACTAGTGCACTTTAAGGGTTACACCACCCTTTAAGAAATGAGCCAGCCGGCTCTTTACTTATGGGACACAGGCGCACGCTTGACGCTGCTCCTTTGATGATGCACGTGCAGCTACAGTGCACACAATTCACAAGGACAGAAAAAAAAAGAAGAATTTTTTATTCTTTGTGGAGCGCACTTTGAGGGTTACACCACCCTTTAACGGACAAGCCAGCCGGCCCTTTACTTATGGGAAAGAGGCGCACGCTTGGCGCTGCTCCTTTGTTGATGCACGTGCAGCCACAGTGCACACAATTCACAAACACAGAAAAAATATTTATTTTTTTGGCACTTGGGGGGAGCACCCCTGATGGACAGAGCACCCCCTGGACAACACTACAGCACCCCTTTAGGACTGGGACACTGCACAGGACTTTGGAGTGGACACAGCCCCTATGGACAACTGACTGCACAACACAGTCCAGCCAGCCAGCCCCTATGGACTTTGGAGGAGTGGACACAGACCCTATGGACAACAGCAGCACAGCACAACACAACCAGCCCCTATGGACTTTGGAGGAGTGGACACAGCCCCTATGTTCAACAGCAGCACAGCGCAGCACAACACTGCACTACACTACACAGCCCAGCCAGCCCTAGCTCCCACCCACCCTCTTCACTGTTCACAGCCAAGTGAGAAAATGGCGCAGACGCGGGTACCTTATATAGAAAACAAAACCCGCGAGACCCGGAAGGCGGGATGATGACGTTTTGCCTCGATTTCAGATCCGAGTCAGGCAGGAAAAGTTGAGCCTGACTCGGATTGGCCGGGCTCGGGGGGGTTCGGATTTCAGAAATCCGAACCCACTCACCCCTAGTTTAAAGTAGAAATATCCAATCATATACATGACATAAGAAAAGGAGTTTCCACAAAGTGTATCCAACCATTTCTGCTTCAAACATTACCAAGACCCTCTGCTCTTAACCTCTTCGCTAGTAAAAACAAGTAGGACTTGTCCTAAGCCCTGCATGGGGTTCAAATGGGAAAGGAAAGTTACCTATAATTACTGCCACACAGACGCTGAAGGGGGCGCTGCTTGATTATGTAATCATCCCAGGAATGCAATGCTGTCATTAAGCCACATCCTTCTCAGGTAAGACACAACCAGGAAATAGGGAAGTTAACATTAAAAGTGCTGTATCCCCACAATCTTGGTACCCACAGACTCAGGGGTACCCTTGTGTGAAAGAGGAAAGTCCTCTTTTTCAAATGATGTGACCTCTGAGAAGTTGATCTGTGATCACCAGAGAACACTGCTGCACTACAGACAGCATTAAGTAGTCCAGGGAGGAGTGACTACCACCCCCATCCTGTTTGAAAGAGCGGAGTCCCCTCATTTTGGTAGACTGTCTTGTGAAAAGAAAGATGCAAACTAATATTATATTCTGTAAATTTGAAATTCTGATACATTATATGTTCTGTTTTGGGAACTGCAACCTAAAGGGTATCAGGCTATGGCTATTTGGCTATGCCCCTATAGTTATACCCTTGCAAAATTCATCTAGATGTTTGTGAACTCTTGCAATGGGATAAGGAGACAAAAAACATTTTATTACCCTTACATGTTTTACAAGTTGAAGCTTCTTGTTTGTCAAATGAAGGTTATGCTTTTGTGTTTGGTTAAGCTGTCTGTTCTCTGTACAGTGGTTATTGACCCCTTGTCTATTTGGCACTGGTGGCATAGCTTGTAGCCCTGACGTGTCAGTGTGGCAAGTAAGTAAATATTTTCATAAACTCTACAATGTGCCTTTGGTTTTGTGCATGACTAAAGTTAGGACTTAGAACAACAGGCTACTTCACATCTGAAGGGCTACAAATCAAAAATGGTGTTTATGTACATAATATATATAAAACAATTTCCAGGCGCAGGTAGACATCAATATCCAATGATTCTATACTGATGAATTAAATCATTGCTGCTCCTAAATAGGTATTTCTAATTACCAAAAGACAAAGAAAACAAGTGACTAATAAATCATTAACAGGAGCGCAAACTATAGTACTAAAGACCAATCAGTAGAATTATCTTATAAACATATAACATAAATTAACAACTTTTGAAACAAGTCACATACATATAAAAAAAACACCATTGTGTAACATTAAAAGTATATATAAAATCGACTTGATAGGATTAAACCACTATTTGCAGTTCGTGATTAATCCAAAAGGATATTTGGTACCACAAAATGGGACATCCAAGTAAATTGGTCCTTAAGGATATCCACGTGTAGTTATTAGTAGAGCCAGTCTGTAAGTATAGACTTCCAAATAAAACAGACAGGTTATAGAATAAACTAGAGTTGTGGAAAAGAACCAGCTAGCAGTCCAAACAATACGCTGATAAATATAATTATGCAGACTCGGTATTACTCACAGCATAGTGTAGTCAAAATTCCAGGTTCCTGACACAAGGGATAGGGCTCAAAAGCTGGATACAGGACACACGCTGTTATTAGTTAGATACTGTCAGTTCACATACCTGATTGTGGTGTTAACATGTACAGGTAATATCAGCAATTCCCCAGCTGTCTTTGGTAAAATAACCGGTACAAAAGTTTGTTGCACTGCTGTAATAAATCTAGTCAGCACAATGATAGAATCAATCCTTACAAGTGGACTTTAGAGTGGTATCATGTATTACTATCATCAGTGGTAAGAGTATAAATAAAAGTACCCTAACATATTTCTCTCTGTCTTTTAGTATACCGGTTTCTTCAAAGAGAAGTACCCAGCATAACTTTGCACTGTGGCAAAACCATGTTGCACTACAGGTGGGGCAGATATAAAATGTGCATGTCCAAACTCAAATCTATATTGTAGTGTAAATATAAAGTTGTCCATTATATGTGGGTTATATGCTAAAGCAGGCAATATTTAAGAAGAAAAAATGCATTTGAACACTTTGTATCTTGAACAAACTATGGGCCTGATTCAGACCCACTCGCGAGCGGCTGTCTGCTCGCAAGTGGGTCGATGTTCTGCACTGAGCATGCGCACGACGGAGGGAGCTCCGTCGTGCGCATGCGCCAGACGCGACGAGCAAAGGCCTTTACTTCGCTCGTTGTGTCTGATCAAAGGGGGCGTGCTGTCGATGTTGATTGACAGCACGCCCCCTTTGGTGGGCGTGCCGGGGGCGTGCCTCCCTGACGGGGGCGTTCCTAAGGGAACGCCTTCCGTCAGAAGCCGGCCCACTGACATCACTAGTGATGTCAGTGGGAGTGATTTTGGCTCTGATAGAGCCAAAATCACTCCGGGCCTTGCGGTTGAAAACCTCAACCGCAGGCTCCGGCTCGCAGTTTCGATGGTCGCGATGGTCAAGACCATCGCGGCCATCAAACTGCACGCTCGTATAGGCTGTGGGTGGTGACCCACAGCTATACGAGTGTCCAGGAGGACGCTCCATAGTTATGGAGGACGGCCCTCATTCAGAGCGTGCGCTCTGCTCAGAGCGTACGGCTCTGAATGAGGGCCTATGTTGCAATGCAAAGATATATATTTTTTTCTTTTCTTTGCTCCTAAATCAGGATCAACAACTACCAGCAGACAGGTGCTTCTTGCACCTGCCTGTTGGTAATTGTTCCCACTCTTATTGCAGTTTGTTAAAGCTTTTGAATGTTTGCAAAATTCCTTTAACCAATGGCAGATTGCAGCTATGTCCAAAGATTTTCAATTGGGTTGGTATCAGGACTAATTGGTGGCCAGTTTGAACAGTCCATTTTTTTCCCTTTTCAATCATTCTTTTGTACTTTAGATGAGTGTTTCGGGTCTAAATCATGCTGGAGGACCCATGATCTTTAACCCAAAACTTGTTTTTAATTTTTATTTTTTTAACTGGGTAGCACATTTTGCTCCAAAAATGGTAATTCTTCTGATTTCATGATTCCTTAAATAGGGTGAAGGTCTTCAGCTCTTTGGATGTTTTACGTGGTGTTTTTTTCCACAGATGTACAACTCTTCAAAGACTGCTCTCCAAGATTTTCCTGGTTCCCCACATCCAGGGAGGATCTTCACAGTTTCATGAGTAGCACTCTTTTTAACATTGGCACGTCTCTTTTAAACAGTGTGCAATGTCTTTGGAGATTGTCTAGTACCCTTTAGATGTCTTGTGTTTGTATTCCCTTCTCAACCAGAAGTGCTATTATCACCAATCATGCCTTTTAAAACAGTGGTTAATTAAATTTATCACAGGTGACTTATTGGGGAATTCAATATGAAGTGAAAACTCATTTTTTTGCGTTAATATCGCACCTATGATGTCATTATCGCAGGTTTTAGTTTTACACTGTATTCAATTTCAAAGACTTTTCGCAGGTTCGAAAAGTCTTTGAAAAAAAACGGTGATAACTTTTCACCACTGAATAGGTGTCGAAAAAAAGAGCAGAATTGGGGTTTAGGGGTGCAGGCTTAAAAAAAATAGCCTGCACCCCTGGGAATGACATTTAAAAAATAACTGTCAAAAAAAGTTAAAAAAGAAAAAAAATAGGGACACCCCAAAAAATTATTTTACAAATTGGGGTGAAAAAAAAAAAAAAATGGGAAAAAATTGTTTAACAATAGGGTAATAGATTCAGGGCTATTCTGCAAGTATGCGGCAGGTGTTTTCTAGAATAGATTTATGGCGGCAGGTGCACAAATGCGGAATTTTCTAAAATTTACTTTAGGGACATCAAAATATGCTAGTACCCATTTTCATGTACCCCAAATTTGATGGGACCACTTAAAAAAACGAAAAAAATAACCTAAGTGCTCTTCTGCAACACTTCTTCAATGTCGGGAAAAAACAGCTGCTGCGGCTATTTAAATCCCCGACTTTCATTTACAGGCTAAAATGGGGATACCCATAGTGATCCCCCATGTTTTTACAACTTTAGGGGGGTCCTACAATTTTTTTAAGGAAAATTTCGTAACTTTACGCAAATCCCACTTCGCAGGCTCCCGTTTTCGTTAGTTTCATATTGAATACGGGGATAAGCGGGCGCGCGCCCGATACTTTATCCCAGGTAAAAGCTCCGATATGAAACGTAAACTTCGACAGCGAAGTTTACGTTTCATATTGAGTTCCCCTCTTAAAATGTCCTAATTTATCACACTAATCTAGCTTTTTTCAAATTGATGAATTGCTCAAAAAGGTGCCAATAATTGTGTCTTTGCCACCTTAGTTTCTACTCCTATCATTGTTTTTCTAATTGTTTTCATTTTATCCTTAGCAGTTATATGCCAAAAATTAGTGTCTATAGACCAAAGCGATGTCACTCCATTCCTTTTCTTCAGGAGACACTGTACATGATGTACTTAAAATGTAAGGGTGGCAATAATGTTGACTAGAACTATAGATACTTCTTCTGGGCACTCGCATGACCTTTTTGTTTTAAAAAATAAACTTGCCAACGTAGGTGCAAAAACATGGCTAAAAAGTCCTAGTTCATTGCCTAATTAGCATGAGACTGGAAGTTATAGATCATAAAATATTAATATGGACAACTATGAAATTACCAGAATCTTTGTTTGCTATGGTGATGCAACTGACTGATTGATTTATTCTGGGCTACTGCGTGACATAAATCAAAGGTGTCAAGTATTTCTATTTACAGGTCTGTGATGCACATAAGAGAACCTGATCAGCATGGTCTCTCCATAGCGAGATGGGGTTTACATTAAAATGCATCAGAGGAAATCTTATGAGCCAGTACCTCCTTGCATGTATGGAATATATCAAGTGCTTCCAATCATTCACTCATCGGTCAACTGCTAGGGGTTTAACACTTGGCTGCACACATCTCATTGCAAGGGATGTACATTTCTGCACACAGAAAAAAACTTGTGCACCGGGAGGGGAACATATCATTTAATCCCACAGACCAGTTTTAGCATTTTGGGTTTCCCCCTTTTGAAGCACACTGGTAAAGAGTAATGAATGGTGTATTCTGTGCAATATCCACATTTCATGTACACTGTAGGAACAAAGGTGGAGATGAATCAAGCTTTCTAAACAATGTTGCTCATAGCAATCAATCATCTTCTGCCTATTATTTTATAGAATGTACTTGGTAAAGGATAGTTAGAAGCTGATTGGTTGCTATGTGTAACACTTTCACTTGTCCACTCTATAGGAGGTTCAATATATTTCCCCCAAAGTGCCCACTCTACATCCCCCTGATTTCAGCAGTTAGGAAACAAGAGGAGGACTGCCATGGTTTCCTTTCTTCTTCTAGTCTCACCAGTTATAGTTTTTTCTCTTAACAGCTCTCCGACTAGAGTTAAGTTTCAATATGCCCAAGGTAATTGTTAAGGTGCCTGTGATTTCCCTTCAAATCTCCCCGGCACTCCAGGACACGATATGCAGCAAAAACAGTACAATATGACATAAAATCTATCGTGCACAATCGAACGATTTGCATATCTTTAGATCATGTACAATAGCAGGTAGATGCATGCACGGATCAGCGAAATGCGCGATGCAAGCCTCTGTGTAAAAAAAAAATTAATCAGGTGCATGCATGGATCAGTGAGATTCGTGCTGCAAGCATCTGTGTTAAAAAAAAACCCCCAAATATAAGACACAGATGCATGTATGGATCAGTTAGATCCGCCCATGCAACGGTTAGAAAAATGAATAAAAAGTGCTTGCCTATAGGAGGAATGCCAATTTGAACCAGTTACTTATGAGACCAACGCTATCCCCTATGAAACCTCGGGGGACGGTTTGGCTGTTGAAACAAAAACCTGGGTGTGTGAGCTGTGGGAGTTGTATCACCTGCAGGAGTTTACTTGTGGGTCCTACTTTCCCACATCCGCACACCGGGAAACAACTTAGGATCAACTATAGGTTACATTGCCAAATGGAGTTTGTTATTTATGTTGTAACATGCCCCTGTAGTCTCTATTATGTAGGCCTGACCACTAGACCATTCAGGGAACGAATGGCCAATCATCGATCTTCTATCAGGGCTGTATTACAAACACGCAGCACTGATAAACCTGTAGCCCGACATTTTCTTCTTTTTGATCACCAGATATCGATGTTACGGTGTCGCCTCATTGATTGGGTTCCACCATTGGTTAGGGGTGGTGACCGTATTAAACGGCTCCACCAAAGGGAAAGTTTTTGGATTAGTAAGCTCGATACTGTGGCACCAAGGGGTTTAAATGAGATCAACCATCTGTCTGTGTTTTTACCTTAAAATTGTTTTCTCTGATGTTTCCCATATTCTGCATATTGGTTTGTTTATTCTGCATTATCATACACATTTATCGTTTAGTTTTCTCTTTCTTTCTTCTTTTTTTTTTTTTTATTATTATATTTTCCATTGTGATGTTTATATTTCTGCTGCTATTCTTGCATAGCGTTATTTTTATGATTGGCTGCCTAGTGACTTTGGTCACTACATATTGTTTATACACTAATGTACATTATTCCTCCATGCAGTATATCTCAGGGTCCCTGTTTGTACAACACGCACCTTATATGCGCTATATTTTGTGTTTATTTATGATTCATCAGCCCTAGCACCTACCAGCCTATCACCTTGAAGCCCTGTTGCCTTGGTTATACGTCCGGCGTGTGCGCGCAGCCGTGTGCGAACCACATGGTGTAGCGCGTCACTGCTGGACGTTTGAAGCATGTCACGCTGAGCGCGCCAGCGATGGTGCGTCAGTGTGTTGCACCGGAGGGTTGACACTGTGCGGGATGGACGGCGGATAACCTGATTGGTTCCTTACGCCCTCCGTACTTCATGGTCTTGGCTGTTGTTTTGATAATTAACATGCTGGTAAGTGGCTGGTTACTTATTTGCTTGATTACTGATTGCCTACCAGGTATGAGTGTGTTGGCTATATAACAGGGCCCTGGGAAACTGCACTTCTGTACTATCCGATGTGCTTAGTTAGTCTGTGACTTCAGTAGACCCAGGCCCTTGTCTGGACCGAAACGTCGGTATTTTGTAGCACCTGTGAACTACTAATTTGATGCTCTGATTAAAAATAAGCTGATCTTCTATTTTTTGGTGAGTGCCCTCATTCCACGTTCTTTTTTGTGTGTGGTATTTGTATATATGTGTGCTGGTTGTGCTAAATACAGGAGACCCCCTACGTCGTTTGTCCCCTGTATTTCCAGGACCGACTGTGAAAAGCCCGGGTCTGGTTGTGCTTTGGGGGACACTCTATTTTTTATATATATATATATAAAAAATAGAGTGTCCCCCAAAGCACAACCAGACCCGGGCTTTTCACAGTCGGTCCTGGAAATACAGGGGACAAACGACGTAGGGGGTCTCCTGTATTTAGCACAACCAGCACTGGGCTCAGCTGAGCTGCTCCTGATTTTGGAAATACAGGGGACAAAGAGTAGGGGTCCTCTGTATTATTCATAACCAGCACAGAGCTTTTTCTAGCGGGGGAGTAATGCCACAGCCAGGGAAACCCTTTCACCGGGTCCCCCAGCCAAAGCATTACTCCTGACCGCTAGTCAGCATAGGCACCTCCAGGCCTAAGCTGATAGCCCAGGGCTATCCCTGGCACCCCTAGAGCGATGGGTGCCGGGTTGATTGTGTTAAACTGAAGTGTAAGAGAAAGAAGTAAAAATATTGTCTTTTGCAGGTGAACTACAGGTTCCAGCAAGGCTCCCCGCATGCTGGTACTTGGAGAACCACAGGTACCAGCATGCGGGGCATTACGGGCCCGCTGGTACCTGTAGTTCACCTGCAAAAGAAATATATATATGTAAAAAAAAAAAAAAGACACACACACCGTGACAGTATAAGTTTATTAAAACATACATGCACACTCTCACTCAATATCGCACATACTCACCTAGTATCCCTGAAGCCAATCACGTCCACTTGTCCAAGTAGAAATCTACGGATACCTGTAAAGAAAAATTCCATACTCACCTCTTCCTATGCATGGATCACGTCCTCTTCGTTCCAAAGCAGGCAATGACGCGGACACAGTACCGTCCTCGAAGAACGGTACCACCCGAATGAGGGCTCAGCGGCAGGATTTCACTATAGAAATCCTGGTGCTTTGCGCTCATTGGCTGAGAGAGGTGATCCTTCCGCCTCTCAGCCAATGAGTGATTCCCTCCATTGAAGTCAATGGTGAGAACCGCTAAGATACAGGGACAATTTGATACACTAACCCCATGGACCTGTAAGCGGTAAACATGAGCTGTAATGCAGAGTACATAACTTTTTTGACAAGAATTAATACCTTTCCTCGCATTACCATGCATTGTGACCATTTTCTTTTATATGTATGATGTACAGTCTTTTTTCCACAGCCAGCAAATCGATATAACATGAACTGTAATCCCAGTTGAGAACATATAAATATTGTCTGGCATTAGGATACCAAAAAGTTGTAGACAATAATGCTCTGCTATGATTTACCAAAGCTGCTACCATAATTTTAAAACTGCACTGTATCTTGAACCGGTTAACCAAATTAAAAATTCTTAAACTCCCAACGGACACAAATATTTAAAGCTAAACCCAAACAATGAACAGGTAGAATCATATTCGAGCCAGACTGAACATGTTCAGACCTAAATGGATATATTTTAACACTTTTCAAACAGCAAAATTCAAAATCAAACTAATATCAGTTGTTCAAATTAAGTAAAAATGTAGAAGTTATAGCTTGAATAAGCTTCTTTTGAATAAGCTTCTTTTTTGCTCTATAAGCAACATTTTGCAGTTATTTTTGTATTTTTAACGTCAATCTCACAAAAGAGATTCACTGCACAATAAATATCGTATAGAAGCATGTTTGAGACCCTCGAAACAGTGAACGTCAATTGAATTATAATTATCGCCTAAAGTTGCTGCAGTTGCCTAGAAAAGAATCCCAATATTGACCTTTGGAATAAAAAAAAAAAAAAAATCAGGAAGTGTCTGCAGCACAGACTAGTGGGAGGAAACTAGAAACAGTAAAGGGGCCTATCCATTAGCAGATAAATTGAACGACTGAACGATATATCGTTCAGTCATTCAATTTATCTGCTATAGATAGGCCCTGAACGATGACAGATGAGCACTCCCGTGGCCGATAAATGTAATCTTTCATCTCTCCAACATGTTGGTCAATTATCGCATATCGCTGCCAGATATTAGATATATCCACACTTTATATGCAGTAAACGACGAAAGATATTAGCAGCAGCTACATGCGATATCATTCAGCTTTTGCCAAAATCTGTCATGTATATGACAGATATTGCTCAGCACAGCCACCGGAATTTTCAATAGATATCTTTTGTCTTTCATCTTTCAGAAAAACATCTGCTAATGGATAGGCCCCATAACTTGCAAAAAAGAGTTCTGTCAGCTCTGATCCCCACTTGCCAATGTCCCACATCAGGAACACATCAGAGAAACAGTTCATAACAACCAGATTAATGTCCTATGGTTATACTATAGAACAGCAAGCAACAGATTCATGCAAATTCTTGATGGAATTAACAGGTAATGTCTAATCAAGTTGAACTCCCTAAACAATGAACAGCCCATAGAAGTATCAAGGATACCATTTCATTAACGGTTTTTACAAACCCCAAAGCTATTTTCTGTTCTCTATATTATATGGATAATACACTTTATTTACATTGTCCTCTTAACAAGTTTAGTTTAATATAATTTGTGTGTGTGTGTAACCAGTGTAAAAGGATGCAGAAAGGGATAATTGGACTCACTTTTACACAAAGGGAATGATTTGCTGCAATCAGGAGAGACAAGGATGATACTCCAGTCTTAAACCAGTCATTGAGGGGAACGATATGAAGTATGAGATTACTGAACAGTATTGCCTATGAAAACTGTGTAGTGTGCTTTGAAATGAGCAATGATACATTCCGAATGTGCATGAAATAGATGCTCTGTGGGCCTGACAAGCTTTACATACCCAAGGCCAACTTCAAATACATCAGATATAAAAAATCTACGTGCTTGAGCAGGAGTCTTGTGTAGTCTATAGAAAGTAACATTTCATTACTTTTGTGTTACCTCAAAGCCTTAAAAGAAATGAAGGGATCCAGCAATACAGTCAGTATTTTATTAATTTTGGCTCATAATCTTTTTATTCATTAGCAACAGTTCCCAACTTCAATAAAAGGTTTAAGAGGAGTATGCAAGGGGATGGCGTCTGCGTGAAGCCAGAGTCACAGGAAGCAGAGGTGAGGGTCAGCACCTATTTGTATTGTGCTTACCTGTCAGCACTTGTGGCAGCTCACTCTGAGTTCTGCCTTTCATTGCTGCATCCAGAGGCATGCCCCTGTCACCCTTGAAGGTTTTCGGTTTAAATGGAGAGTCTCTCTCTTTACCTTTAGCTCCTTTTGGCCGTCCAGATTGCTTCTTCTTGGATTTACTGTCCCCCTTCACTCCCAGCAGTGGATGAACTTCTACGAGGGAACAAAGTAAAGAAATAAGACACAGTAACTTAACAAGGTCACTCACAGTAATTTAAAAAGGGAAAAAAGACAGACGAAAAAATCAGCAAGCTCTACTTCACCAAACAGAACACAATTAAGAGGGCTTATTCACATTTAAAAGAAAGAATCATGACAGCCATTTACAATTATGGTTATTACTTGATTCAGGTAGCTACAGTTTTTGAAGAACTTTACATAGCAACACTAATCAGGCTTATTTCTTTAAAGGTTTGCAGCACTATAGAAACCTAGAATTTGATGGCAAATAAAAGCCACTTGACCCATCTAGACTGCCCCTTTTTATTACCTTATGGCAGTGGTTCCCAAACTGTGTGCCGTGGCACCCTGGGGCGCCTCGGGACACTTGCAGGGGTGCCTTAGGTTGGTGGTCCAGCACCAAATCAAATTATTTATGGTCAATGTAATGTAAATATGTGGACAAACAGAAGTGCAAACTTGTCCACTACCACAAAACTGAATCTATGGATGACAGGTTAGCACAATTTACTTAACTTTACTACATTTTTATTTGAATATCTCAATAACAAACTTAAACTTAGGGGTGCCGTGAAAACAATGCTTATGCTATAGGGCGCGGTGATTCAAAAAAGTTTGGGAGCCACTGCCTTATGGTAACCACAAACCCTGGGGTAGATGAATTAAGTGTCGATATGGGGAAGAAGTGGTATCAGCGCACATTATGTGCGTTGATACAGCTTCTCCCCCGTGTATTACTGAGGGTTTGGGCGGTAATTGACAGGGGCACGAGTGCAATGTATGAAGGTCAGTTGCACTGACCGTACCCACAGCTATTGAAAGCTGCAACTGTTGTTGCCCTATCACCACAGCAGGGAAAGCTGCTACCACCTCTGATGGGAAGCTATTCCACTTATCCTCTACCCTTTCTGTAAAGTAATTTTCCTCAAATTTCCTCTGGACCTACTACCCTCCAGTTTCATGCATGTCCTTGTGTTCTAATACTTCTCTTCATTTGAAGAATGTTTCCCTCTGGTACCTTGTTAAAACCCTTGATCTATTTATATAAAGTTTCTGTCATGTCCCCCCTTTCCCTTCTCTGCTCCAAAGTATACATACAGTATATTAAGACCTTTTAGTCTTTTAGGTAAATTTTATGATGCAGGCCATGTACCAATTAGTTGCCCTTCTTTGTACAGTTTCTAATGCATTTACAGTGCCTTGCAAAAGTAGCCACCCCCCATGGCTTTTTACCTTTTTTGTTACAATCTGAAGTTTATGTGATGGATCTGCACAAAATAGTCAAATTTGGTGAAGTGAAATGAGAAAAAAAAAAAAAAATTTGACATTATATATATATATATATATATATATATATATATATATATATATATACATACACACACACACACACACACACACACACACACACATATATATATATATATATACACATATAATGTCAAAAGCCCAGATCCCAAACAATCCATTTTAATTCCAGGTTGTGAGGCAACAAAACATGAAAAATGCTAAGGGGGTGAATACTTTTGCAAGGCATTGTATATCCTTCTCGTTTATCTATGAGATATGGCCTCCAGAACTGAACACAGTATTTTACATGAGGCCGTACCAATGACCTATACAGTGGCATTATTACTTCTTTCTGCCGATTCCTCTCCCTGTGCAACCAAGAATCTGACTTGTCTCTCTCATTGCTTACTTACCTTACATGAAATAGAGACTCCTAGATCCCTTTCCTCCTCACTAGTGTTCATTATAGTGCATTAATACTATACAGTATATAGCTTTTGGGTTTTTGAGAACAAAGTCCATGAGTTTGCACTTTTTGCATTAAACTGTAGTTGCCACACAACTGTAGTTGCATTCCTCTAGTCTCCAAAGTGAACTGAGGATTCTGTACAAGACCATAGTACTGTATTACACATTTAGAGACCAACTTATTAAACATGAGGGGTAAAATCCCTTAAAAGTTATCCAGGGTTGGTGGTGCTCTCCAGGAGTAAAAAGGCACACATAAAAAAAAAAATAAGACTGGGAAGAAAAGTTTTTTGGGGGGCACTCTTATTGTATTAGTTTACATTTAAAACATAAAACTTTTAATTTATATGCATGTAAAATGAAAAAAAAAAAAAAAAATTATATATTATTTATGTTGTATGTGTAGTATTATACTGTATGTCACTAATTGTGTTTGTACTAAAACTTGTATTAAACCAATGAAGCTAAAATATTCTTGTTAATCAAGAGAAATGGTGAAATATAATTGAGTGCCAGTGTATATACAGCAAACTGTAAAGAATATTGATTTCAATAATCATAATTATATATCACGGATATCATCATACATATGCGTCACATAAAAAATGAGAAGAGATTATTTGATCATTTGGACATTTTCCAATTTCAATAATCTATCTAAACGTTCATCGGTCGAGAGCCACTTTCTAGAGACACACAGAGGCTCTCCTAAGGATCTGAAAGTATTTGGTCTGGAATATGTTAGACTGGGTATAAGAGGAGGTGACCTATCCAAAACACTCCAACAGAGAGAGAGCTACTGGACTTTCAGGCTTAATACGGCTAATCCACATGGCCTAAAGGAAAATATAAATTTTAGTGCCTTCTTATGAACACCTTAGATTACACATTTACTTTAACGTGGTCTTCCTGTTGTATTTTTACTCAGAATTTCTACAAGCCATTGTGGTGGTGAACAGAGGCCAAAATATGAAAATTCTGTCAATGTCCCAATATTTGATGGCTTGCTTCACTGATAGTGACAGCTCTTTGGATCTCATATTGAGAGTCGACAGCAACTGATTCCAAATGCAAATGTCACACCTAGAATCAACTCCAGACCTTTTACCTTCTTAATTGATAATGAAATAATGAGGGAATAGCCCACACCTGTCCATGAAATAGCTTTTGAGTTAATAGTCCCATTACTTTTGGCCCCTTAAAAAGTGGGAGGCACATATAGAAACCGTTGTAATTCCTACACCGTTCACCTGATTTGGATGTAATTACCCTCAAATTAAATCTGAAAGTCTGCAGTTAAAGCGCATCTTGCTTGTTTCATTTCAAAGCCATTGTGGTGGTGAATAGAGGCCAAAATATGAAAATTCTGTCAATGTCCCAATATTTATGCACCTGACTGTATGGTCTAGCGATTTAGTCAAACGTTATCATTTACTCACTTTGTATGATCTTTTTCAGTTTTTGTATACCCATCACATTTTATTATCTTACCCCATATGATTATTACCAACCAATTCATCCATTTTTCTTAGCTATACAAAATGAATTTTACAATGTTCTGGTACCAGCGTATTTATTAAGTCTTCAACCTTATATCCAAAAGTATTTAAATTGAAGTTGAACTATGTTCCTTTTTTAACATCACTTTTTATATATTATATTTTATTAAATACACTACTCTCACGCACACTGTATGAAACAGTCTGGTCTATGAAATATAGCAAACCCTCTCTCGTCACAATCATCTTTGCTTTACATAAAATATTTATATCATATATCATAACTTTTTACCAAAAAATATTAAGTTTTTTCACACACACCACACTCCCTCTCTATTGGAATCCACTGCACAGCATACTACCTGACTACCTGATAGTATTATTTTAATATCATGCATATGCAATCACAATACACCCAATATTAGCATCCTTTTTATTCAACAGGCTTTTCCTTGTAGGAAATCTCACAATAGATTGTTCATTGAAAGTGTAATCACTATGGATGACTTTTTTCTTTTTATCACAATATTTATTTTAATCCAATTTATGACAAATATAGTGGCAGTATACTGTATATCAATACAAGACCATTTTCATGCAATATACCGAGCATAGGAAGTCTAGCTCTTTTTGCGATTTATACCTTTCTAAAATGAGGTCACTTGATGTTTAAATTAGTTTATGGTATAAGACCTTTTTCCTTTCCTTTTTAACAATTATGATTCTTTGATAATATTGTTTATAGATACATTATGTATCATCATGTTCACGTTACTAATTTTATTTAATTGACAATGTTGCTATTATGTTTATAACAAAGTTTGTGACGAATTGTAGTCAGACATAATATACTGACAGAAGTGAGCAGGACCAACAATAATAAAAGCCACCTCTGGCATAATATACCCACGTACAGCAATACTAGTATATTCTAGTTCTCTCTCTATAAATTGTGTGGGGGGACAAACAGAGCGCTGTCAGTGCTAGATATAGCAGTATAAGCAATAATTGAGCTACCTTTCGCAATGTTATGAAGGTTCAAATAGAACGCATTGCTATTACTTTCCAGATCACACTGGTCAGCGCAGCATTGAATTACATTCACGCCAGTGATATGTTAATGTTGTCTATTTTAAAATGCTTACCGTGAGCTACTTACCTTGTATATCATACTAAGTCATTTATTATTTGAGACGAATAATGGATGGTCATAATAATTAATATGGGATCTGTTATGTATATTTAACTGAATCTTTTAACTACTAATTAGGTACGCATACTAAGTAGTGATCATTCACCAAACTCAATTTAGAATACACTTGCAGGAAACACCTTTGCAGCTATTCATGCACATATGAATAACCAATTCCTCTGACTTACTATTGCAGGATGCTCGCAAGCGGGTCGATGTTACCCCAATGCGCATGCGCACAACGGAGGGAGCTCCGTCGTGCGCATGCGCGAGACCCGGACAGCGACAGCCAAACTGTCGCTCCGGGTCTCGCACCAAAGGGGGCGTGCTGTCGATGGTGAGGGCGTGGCTGCCAGACGGCGGCGTTCCCATGGGAACGCCTACCGTCTGGGTCCAGCCCCACTGACATCACTAGTGATGTCAGTGGGAGTGATTTTTGCTCTGATAGAGCCAAAATCACTCCAGGGCTTGCGGTCACCGAGACCCTACAGCAGGGTCTCGTCGCAAGCCCGATGGTCGCGATGGTATTGACCATCGCGACCATCTTTTTGGCCGCTCGCATATGCTGTGGGTGGTCACCCACAGCTATGCGAGCGGCCAGGAGGCCGCTCCATTTTTAGGTAGGAGGGCACTGATTCAGAGCGAGCGCTCTGGTCAGAGCGTCCAGCTCTGAATCAGGCCCTCAGTTCAGTATCATTCCTACCCCAAGTCAATTGGTGACATTGATGTTACAGCGCATATTGGAATGTACTGTGTGTGTAATTTTTCAACCGAATCTAGCATCATACAGTATATCGTTGTCAACATTTAGAAATGGAATAATCTGACTGAAGAATTAATAATTTCCTGCCCTGTGATTATCGGGTTTATATATATATTGTAAATGAATGATCATTCACTTTTCATTTTCTGGTTTGTGTGTTTGCAAAAATATACTTTGGATTATACACCATTGATGGTTTACATTTTAATACATACATATTCGCCAAGGCTATTATCTATATTTTGGTTATATCAATTTGAGTTTCAGAACTCATTGCCTTGACCTATTATTTTAATGAGAATATTAAATGTTAAGTTTTTTTTAGGTAAATATAGTGTGCCCCAACAACACAAGAGTACTTTTTTTCTTTGTTTGCATCTTGTTTGTTTGTCTGGTTATGCATTCGGACACCATTGCACCGATTGGGATGAAACCAACGGAAAGTAGTCCACTTGGATCCTGGCCAGGTTTTAGGGTAGTTAGGGTCCCGGTCGGACCTCCTGTTGGTGTATGCTGGGCAGAACTTTGATCAGGAGAGCCTGTTCTGAGCCTCCCACTGGATCGATTTGGACAAAAACTTCCTAGATTGGTAACATTGGATCACAGGAGAGATACTAGGGGGTTGAGGTCCCAGTCAGACCTCCCATTTGTGTACGCTAGCCAGTACTTTGATCCAGGGAGGCTGGGCAGAACTTTGACCCGGGGAGCCTGTTCTGGCCCTTCTACTGGTTGGATTTTGATGAAAACTTCAGAGGGGTGGCAATCGATCTGGGATGCCTAATGGAGTGGTTGCGGTCCTGTTTGGACCTCACGGCGGAGTGCACTGGAAAGAACTTTCCTCATGTGTGTGTTAGAATAGCTGCTAATTATTGTTAAAATGTTGACAGCTACATCCAACTCATTGATACCTTAACAACTTGAAAATTGAAAACCAGGCAACGCCGGGTACTTCAGATAGTAATATATGTGTATTAGTGGTCCTAATAAAAGTATTTGGGGTTCTTACATTGTGTCACATGACTGTTTTCTGCATATTTCTAAAAACAGCCAAATAATGATAGAAAGCAACTGGTTTTTTTTTGCAAAATAAATGTTCTACTTAAATTGCAAGTGCATTTAAATGCCTATAAGTATATATTTGTGTCCTTTAAAAGACAATTAAAAAAAAAAAAAAAAAAAAACAACCTTCAAAATATGCCTCTAACACTCACGTGCAATGTGGGATAGGTATATGGGTTGCTAAGAGCGTGTCCCAGTGGTTCTGAACCAAGTCCTGACATTATTAACCAAAAAATAGGGGTTTCGCACAACTTTTCACCTACTCAGGAGGTGGCGAAACAAAAACTTTTGCGGCAAATGGTATAGAGAATTTGCACCCACGAAGTCGTAGCTAACAGGATTGCGCGCTAAGTACAAATTTGTTGTACTTGCGGGAAAGCTGCTTATTGCACCTAATGGAAGTCCCCCTTTAATCTTTTTGTGTCTACCTGGTGATTATAAAATAATATGCCATGTTAGTGATATTGCTCAATTGCACAATCAGTTGCTTTCCATGGTATCAGTCCAATTTGGAGTGTTGACTATATCTTCCTTTCCAGAACATTTATGGGAGACGTGGTATATCTTGGGAGATGCTACAGGGGAAGCAATATTGAACACCCCAAAGAAAGTGTCTGACATGCACCAGAGAGAGAGACACTGGCAGGCTGTGAAAAAGCAGAGCAGACGTGTGTGGTGGGAGCAATTCAATTGCTGTAGATTAACGGACAATAGATCCCTGATAAGTACAGAAACACCAATCGCAGAACCTGAATTTTTCAGACAGAAGTGTTGATGCACATTTTTATTTCTTCATTCTCTTTTATATAAAAGGCATTGAAAATGTGTAACCATTCACAACTGCCCAGTGGAGCTTACAATTGCCTAACACACACAAAGCCTGTGTCCATTATGTCTTTGTGGTTGACAAACAAATTACTGTTATATATGCACCAAAAGGCCACAATGTCAACTTATCTATCTTAGAGAAAGGACAGCACTGCTACGTCTAAACTCACCATCATTGGGCACTCCTTGCAACTCAACCATTGTGGTTTTTGGCTTTTTCTTTGGGGGTTGTACTCCATCCGATGTGGCCTGTCGCTTCTTGTCGGTTCCTGCCCCATCCTCGCTCAATGACATTGGAGTGGTCTCTGGGGGTGGTCCATAGGGATTTTCCTCAGGGTCCTCTACCTCAGGAGCAATAGGAAGATACAGCAGTGCCTTGGTATCCTCCAATTCCTCATCACTGCAAGGAAGCAGAGTTCTGTAATATAAAGGTGTGCGATATATTCTGAATTTTACAGACTTCAAGAAACAACAGACAATAAACAGCCCCAAACGATTAAAGTAAAAAAGCAAATAATTTTACATCTTGGTAAGACCATGTTGCACTGCAAGTAGGACAAATTTAAAATGTGCAGAGAGATTTAGATCTGATATCTGCAAATAGATTTTTTATCTGTAATTTAGATTTGTGTTTGGAAACTCCCATCCCAAATCTAAATCTCTCAGCACATTTTTAATCTGTCCCACCTGAAGTGTAACATGGTCTTACAAAGATGCAGTTACTTGCTTTTTTACTTCCAACTCACAGTTAGCCTCTTATGCTGGGTACACACTGGCAGAAATATTGGCCAATCAATTGATCAGCCAATACATCGTGTGTGCGTCAGCCAGTGTGTACCAGCGATGTCTGAACGATGTTCACAGACATATCGCGCCAGCTGTGCTGCACAGCCAATGGCAGATATATCTGCTATCATCACAAATCATCAAGAGAAAGAGGAGCGTTTCTCTGGCTGCAAGAGGATCAAATTATAATTCTTTTAAAAGAATATTCCTTATTAGTTAGTATGCATTAGTAAGATATATCTTCGCTATCTTAAGGCAAAATATTAAAAATAAAGAATGTGAGTAAAGACAAGATATTTATGCTCATAGAAATAATATTATTAAAATTCAACACTGTGTTGTAGCCGCCAGAGGTGAACTTGGTCTCCTCCTTACAGCAAAAGCTGAGACTTCTCTTAAACGGCTTAATCAAATATTTTACGAAAAGGGGGATAAAGCTGACAGAATACTGGCGTCTAGATTATGATCCAAACTCTCGCAGAATAATGTTCTGACAATTAAATCCAGCTCAGGTGTTCCTATTAGAGATCCCTTACACATTACTGAGGAATTTTGTAAATTTTATACTAATCTATATAACCTTTCGTCTTCTTCAGGCAGTTCATTACCCGCTGTGGACTCAGTACAACACTTTTTAGCCAGCTGTCATTTACCTAAAATATCCTCTTCAGTCCTTGAATCTTTAAACGTTGCAATTGAACCGCAGGAGATCTTAGAGGTGATAGGGAACCTTAAAGCAAATAAGGCCCCTGGCCCCGACGGCTTTACAGCTACTTACTATAAATCCTTTGCCCCCCTGCTCTCCCCTCATCTTGCCACGGTGTTCAATGGTGTGATGTCTGGTGGTTCTTTCTCCAGAGAGGCCCTTGAGGCCAGGATTATTGTTATTCCCAAAGAAGGTAAGGACCACTCAAATTGTGCCCATTACAGAACCATCTCGCTGTTGAACACCGATGTCAAGATTTATGCAAAGATACTTGCCAAGCGCCTGAATTCAGTGCTGCCTGACTTGGTCCATAACGATCAGGTTGGCTTTATATCAGAGAGGCAAGCCAGAGACAACACTAGGCGAGTTGTTAGTCTCATTCACTCTATCAATTCTACTCCAGCCCCAGCCCTGGTGCTCTCCCTGGACGCTGAGAAGGCCTTTGATCGGATCTGCTGGCCCTTCATGTTTCAAACTCTGAGGGCCTTTGGCTTGGGTGGTAATTTCCTCCAGGGCATTCTGGCCCTATACTCTACACCTTCAGCTAGGGTCTCCGTTAATGGTCTTCTCTCGTCCCCTTTTCGTATAACTAATGGCACTAGACAGGGGTGCCCTCTGTCGCCTCTGATCTTTGCCCTTGTTATTGAACCCCTTGCAGCGCAAATACGCCTTGACTCGGATATTAGGGGTGCGTCACTTGGAAAGTCTGAATACAAAATATCTCTTTTCGCTGATGAAGTACTCCTAACCCTAACCTCTCCTCATAAGTCTCTCCCAAAACTTTTTCAAGTTTTGACTGACTACGGCTCACTTTCGGGTTATAAGGTCAACTTTTCTAAAACTGAGTCTGCACTTAATATGACACATAGGGCCTTGGATCTCCTGCGTCACAATTATAACTTTTCCTGGCGCCCCTCTAAAACTAAATATTTAGGAGTCTGCATAACAAACAGTTACGACACTTTATACTCTGCAAATTTCCCCCCTATGCTTAAAAAAATTAAACTGGACCTTCTTCGATGGCGTGATCTAATAATCTCCTGGTTAGGCAGGATAGCAGCAATCAAGATGAACCTTATGCCTAGATTACTCTACCTCTTCCAGACCCTCCCTGTTGTTGTTCCCAAATCAATTTTATTGCAAATACACAGATGGTTTGTCCAACTCGTATGGAAATCCAAACCTCCCCGCATTAGTTTCCTGACTCTGTCGTCCCACCACTAATGGGGGAAATGGATTTCCCGATATTAACCTTTATTACTATGCTACCCATTTAAGTCAGGCAATAGCCTGGTTTACATCATCTCAAATACCCCGCTGGGTGGAAATTGAAACTAAGTTGTGTAATGTCTCCTCCATATCTACAATTATAGGCTTGGCTTCACCTGATAAACCCCAATCTGCTCGCTCACACCCGGTTATCTCCTTTACATGCTCTATATGGGATTACTGTAAATCCCATTTTAACACCACCACCTACCCATTACCCCTATATGGTCGAACCCAGCATTCTCCCCAGGTTTCAACCTTGCCTGTTTTTCTTCATGGATTAAAGTTGGGGTCAGGGTGTTATCTGATATCTGTGAGTCGGATAGATGCGCCCCTCTGGATTCCCTACAGAATAAATTTAATATATCTTCTGTTAATACTTTTACTTATATTCAAATACATCACTTTATTAATTCTTTTCCCATTAACTCAATTATTAGATCTTTAACACCTTATGAGTCTTTATGTCTCCGCAATCCTCTTATGAAAGGTATTATATCCGTCATCTATAATCTTTTATTGAATGTTAATCTATCAGATACACCTGGCCATGAACTTCAGTGGGAGAAGGATCTGGGGAGCCCACCGGATGAGGACACATGGTCTGTGGTGCGGGAGAGGGTATCCAAATCATCTATTTCCACCTTAATAAAGGAAAATGCTTACAAGATATATTACAGATGGTACCTGGTGCCTGCCCACCTGCATAGAATGTATCACTTAGCATCTGATCGTTGCTGGAGAGATTGCGGTGAGGCAGGCACCTACATTCACATATGGTGGTCATGTCCTAAAATAGCCAAATTTTGGGATGAGGTTGCTGTCCTCCTTTTGGAAATACTAAAAATACCACTGACTAAATCTCCCTGGTCTTTTCTCCTTGGCTGTCCACTCGAGGGCCTCAACCCACATGCTGATAAGCTTTCTTCACATATCCTAAACGCAGCTCGATGCTTATTTGCAAGGCACTGGAAAGATATCAACCCTCCTCCTCGCCAACAACTCAAATAAAATTTGGCATGTGGCGGCCATGGAGAAAATCTCAGCGTATCTCCATAACACCTCCCATAAGTTTCTTATAGTTTTGGGTGACTGGTTTCTTTATAATAACACCACACCACATGGATCCCTACCCTCAGGCTTTTCGAACCTACTACTTTAATGATCATAGTCCACCTATTATCTGTTTAATTTTGGACTCGATCTCCTCTTTAACTCCCATGTATCTCCCAATATATTTTTCCACTTCTTTCTTTTTCCTCTCTTTACCCCTTGTTTTGCTCTATATGATCTATTCTAATTAGATTGAATTGTTGATATATGTGCTAACATGATATCATATTGTTTTGTCGATCTGAATATTTCATATACCTCTTTATTGGATTATGTATAGTTGTATTATTTTACTTCTGTAAAATCTACAAATAAATCTGTTAAAAAAAAAAAATTCAACACTGTGGCTTCTGTCCTAAATTGTTCTTATTTAAGTTTAGAATTATTTACGCTCAGTGGCTTAATTCTTCATGGATAGACCTCAGTGCATTGTTGCCCTTTCCTCTTATGATAAACAGCGTAATTACTAAGTATCAATTTTATAACAACTTCACACAAGGTTTCAAAGTGGTTACCTTCATACTGATATTACTATTTGTTCTATTACGACTAGATGGCATCCTTCTATCATACCAGTGGAATCTCTCTACCAAGTGCAGTTCTCATTAACTCAATTCCTGGATATATTTATCCTTTATATAATCATTGGCATAAAACGGTACCTCAGATCATACAGATCAGGACACTTGTGGACCTCTAGTTGCCCAGACTGTGTATTTGTTCTGTGCATCTCAATTGCCTCTTATGACTGTTCAGCAATAATAAATTATTTTCATTTTATACACACGTCCCCCATTCATCATGCATCAGACCATATCCCAGTGGTTCCCAATTTTTTTTGGATCACGGCGCCCTAGTGCATCAGCATTGTTTTCGCGGCACCCCTAAACCAAAAGTTTGGTATTATGCTTACCTGTCATCCTTAGGTTTGGTTATTTAGTTGTAGACAGGTTTGTGCTTCTGTTTGTGCACATACAGTATCTACATTACATTGACCATAAAGAATTTGATCTGGTGCTGGACCACCAACCTGAGACACTCCTGCAAGTGTCCCGATGCAGTTTGGGAACCACTGCCATATCCTATTTTTATATGCATAGAGACTCTAGTTCTAATTTATATTCCAAAAAGCACTTTAGACAGTATTATTTCCACTCCACTGGATGTTTCTAGTGTGTGTATTTTATCATATGCTCATCTTCACAATCATATCTTGCTGGTTATAGGTCCTGCATCCATTAGTCTCTATTACTAATTCCACTAGATCACTGCTGATATTTACATAATGTCAGTAAAGCTTCTAATTACATTTATATATGCCCCTTATATTCCAGGAGCTATCGGTTAAGTAGAGCTCCACTGCTGCCCTCACTTATTCACACAGTGCAGTAATATATTATATAAAAGCGAATGCCTAATTAATAACCTATGTATACTTGTTCCTGCAGTCCATCGCTCTACTTACTACATGCCGGACCAGGTGTGCCACGTCCACGTTGCTCGGCTATAGCTGTACATACCAGTCTTATCACTGTCAATAGGACGAATACTATTTTTCCTGCTCAGAGGGCCATGTGGTGCGCTACATCCACACCGCTTGGCTACCGCTGAGACAGGCAAACGCACTCTTGTTAACCAATTACTTTTGAAACACTCGATTAAGCAGGGATATTGGGGGAAAGAGATGCCAAATGGAAGGTCCATTTCACTGACAATGTATCCACGAAGGCTGCGTCGGGGTTCCTTGTCCTGGTTCCATATACTGGAAGTTTGTTGTTGTGTCTTGAGGCCATGAGATCCACATCCGGCAGACCCCATTTGTCCACCAGGAGCTGAAAGACTTCTGGATGTAGAGACCACTCACCTGCAAGCACGTCGTTGATGGCTGAGGAAATCTGCTTCCCAATTGAGAACTCCAGGGATGAATATCACGGAGATGGCGTACAGTTCATGTGAGAATGCTGCCCGACTTCGAGTTCCTCCTTGGTGACTGAGCTAGGCCACTGCCGTGGCATTGTCGGACTGTACTTGTACTGGCCTGCCCTGAATAATATCCTGAGCCAGAGTGAGAGCTCTGTAGATGGCTCGAAGTTCCAAGACATTGATTGGTAACCCTGCCTCGACTGGTGTCCAGCGGCACTGGAAGGAGTGCTGGCCGGTCACTGCATTTGCTTCCGCGGTGAGGAGAGAACAGTCCGGGATCCAATAGGGGCGACCCTTGAATGTCTGTAGCCACCAGGCTAGGGACGGGTGAACCTCCAGGAGGAGGCCCATCGTCTGGGAAGTAGATGGGGTAGCCCGTTCCACCAAGAGAGGATCAGATGTTGTAGGGGCCTGGAGTGAAACTGAGCGAAATCCACCATGTCGAACGTGGACACCATTGATCCCAATGTCTGCATTGCAGCATGAATTGACACTCGGCGACTGCGGAGAAGTCTGCGCACTCGGTATTGTATTAATGAGATCTTGTCTGTTGCTAGGAATATTCTCTGACCCTGAGAGTCCAAGAAGGCTCCTAAATGTACCATTCTTTGAGAAGGTGTCAGGGAAGACTTTTTCCAGTTGATCAGCCAACCAGGCGTTTGTAGGAAGGCAATTGTTACCTGCCAGATGGCTGTGAAGAATCTCTGGGGAGTTGGCCAACAGCAAGAGGTCATCTAAGTATGGGAGTAGTCTGATCCCTTGATGTCGAAAGGAAGGCTGCCATAAGTGCCATGATTTTGGTAAAGACCCAAGGGGCCGTAGAGAGGCCAAACGGTAGAGACTGGAATTGGTAATGCTGCTGCAGGAGATATTGTTGATGAGAAGGCGCTATAGGTAGATTTAGGTAAGCGTCCTGAATGTCCAGAGACACCATAAAATCTCCAGGCTCCATAGCTAGAATAGAGTGGAGGGTTTCCATACGAAACCTGGGCACCCTGATAAACTTGTTCAGAGATTTGAGGTTGAGGATTGGCTGATGAGACCTGTTGGGCTTCTGAACCAGGAAAAGGGTAGAATAATAGCCCTTGCCTCGTTGTGAGGAGGGGACCGAAATTATTACTGCTGAATTCAATAAGGACTGAATGGCTTTTTGGAGCAGAAGGCCTTGCTTGTGTCCGATGGAGGTCCTGTGCAAAATAATTGCTGGGGTGGGGGGTCGCCTTAGGAAAGATAGGGCATATCCGTGGGAGGCCACTTCTCTTACACAGGCATCTAATGCGGTATGACACCAAAACTGGGCGAAATGAAGAAGTCGGCCTCCCACCTTGGGAGCACCCAGGGAGAGGCCTGCCCTGTCAGGCTGCAGGCTTGTCCTCAGACGGCAGGTGGACGTCTAGTAGCCCAGGCTTGTTTGGCCCTTGGCTTGGAGGCCTTGGCTGATGCCTGCTGCCGTGGAAAGGAATGACCCTTAGCTTTTCCTTGATGACGAAAGGACAACGACCGAGGCTTTGTGTTATATGCAGAGCGCAGGAATGCAGTCTTGGAAGCTGCCACAGTAGTCGCAATTTTATCTAATTCTGGACCAAATAGAATATCGCCAGAATAAGGAAGATACTCCAGAGCCCTTTTTGAGCCTGAGTCTGCTTTCCAGGAACAAAGCCAAACAATAAGGCGGACCACTACCGAAGTGTCAAATAGCCTGGAGGCCAGGAGAGCCGTATCCATATCTGCTTCTCCCAAGTAGGAGGCTGCATCTCTAATGTGAGATATGTAGGATAGTTGTTCCCTGCCCAACTCTAAATGGATTTTGCCACCAAGGCCGTAGCCCTAAGAGGACGAGTAATAGCTCCTGTAACAGAGTATATGGATTTGTGACTAGCTTCTATTCGCCTATCTGTAGTCTCATGGGTAAGGTGGCATTCTTAACCAGACGTGTTACATGAGAATCCACGGCTGGGGGAACTTCCCATTTAGTGCAATCAGTAGCTGGAAGAGGGCAAAAGGCACTTGGAATTTGAAACCTTTTACCGGGCATATTCCATGCTTCACTCATGTGATCAGATAGCTGGTCACAGTGAAGGAACTCTGGTAAAACTACTTTTTGTCATTTAAAAATTGGTTGTTTTTACTTCGGAGTGGGTTCCACCTCTTCTATTTGTAAAATAGATTTTACAGCTCTCAGAAGAACAGGTATATTTAATTTAGAGGGTGGCTCCTCGTCCCATGAGACGGTGTCAGAGTGAGAGAGGTCTGCCTCCCCAGATGATATATCATAATCAGATAACTGGGTGGACTAGGAAGAGAACACAGCACGTTTAGTTGGTAAAGGCTTTTCCTTTTGCATCATTTGCTGAAAAACTATAGGAGGCATTAGCCAAACTCTGTACTGAGGTAGACACTACGTCTGCCCATGGGGGAGGAAAAGGATTTGGAGGGAGTAGCTGCTGTGGCCATCCCACAGGGGGGGCAGCTACCACGGAGACTGCTAAGTGGTCCGCAATCTTTGCCAGCACCTGAGAAAAGGCAGTCCAGGGTGGGTCATGAGGAGAAGACACCGGGGCTGAGGGGTGTGAGGGGTATAGTACAAAGACCATCCTGAATAAGGTCCTCTGGGGCTAAGCCCGCTGAGCAGGACATACAAGACACCAGAGTAGGAGCAGCAGCATCAGCCTGCTTGTTATTCTTTCCTCTGCCAGACATAGCCACAAGAATAATAAAATACACAGTATGATACAGTGCAGTGAACACCCTGTAGTATGTGTAATATGGCACAGTGTGGTGTGCAACTGCGCTACATAGTATGTGATAGCACCCATAAATATATAGGAGATGTGAGGCACAATGAACTCCCTATACTTTAGTATGTCAGGGTATATTAGAATAAATGCGAAGGTATAAGCTGGACAGTATTGAGAAAGTAGAGATCGGCGCTAGCACAAGTCACATACAAACGAAGAAAAAAAAAAAAAGAGGATTTTTGAGGGTACTTACAGTTTTTCTCCGAGTCATGTTGGTGGACACTGGACCATGGGGGTTGTAGCTGGGACTGCCGGAGCTGGCACTTAAAATTAAACCTGCAGCTTTACCCCTAAGCTCTTTCCCTCTGCAACCCCATGTCGTCAGTACAACTTCAAAAGAGCCTGGCAAGTGGAAGCAGTAACCCAGTGAAACTGTTATAACCAAAAATAAACACAGAACCGTAGGGACCAACCGGTCAAATATCACAACGCAACACGACTGAGAGTGAGGGAGGGAATGGAGTGTCCCCCGCAGCATGACTCAGAGAAAAGGATTCAATGGTAAGTATCCAAAAATCCTCAGGCTGCCTAACCAGAGAACTGTACGCCCAAAGTGGGTGTTGCCGGAGGCAAACACATGAAACCTGTAAAACCGAGCGAACGTGTGGACAGAGGACCAGGTAGCTGCACGAAGGTACTGTTAGGAGTACCGCACTATCGTCATGGAAAATGAGGAACGGCGGCTTGCAAAACAAAGCCCCCAACTCCGAGACCCGCCAAGCCGAGGCAATGGCCATAAGGAAAACTAATTTCCATGTGACAAAACGAAGGTTCACAGAATCCAAAGGCTCAAAAGGAGTTTGCTTAAGAGCGGAGAGGACCAAGGTCAGATCCCACAAAGTCACTGGACGGTCATGGCATCAACTGCAAAGGCCAGTGGGTCCCTGGACCTCGCACAAAATCTGGGCATCTGGTAATTGTGCCGAGATGCCATCAGGCCTCCGGAAGACTCCACCTCCGTACCAACTGCTGGAAGACCTCCGGATGGAGAGACCACTCCCCCGGCAGGAAGGTGTCCCTGCTGAGGAAGTCTGCCTTCCAATCCTCCATTCCCAGAATAAACACTGCCGGGAGTGCCGGAATAAAGGTATCTGCCCAAGTGAGAATGTGGGTTGCCTCTGCCATTGCTGCCGCGCTCTTTGTGCCGCCCTGGTAATTCACATACGCCACCGCCGTGGCGTTGTCCAACTGGATACGCACCGGCCTGCCGGCTAGGAGAGACTGGGCTCCCAACAGTGCCAGTTAGATGGCCCGGAGCTCCAGCACATTGATCAGCAGGGCAGTCTCCGATGACGACCAAAGACCCTGAAAACGAAGGTTCGACATCACAGCTCCCCATCCGAGGAGACTTGAGTCTGTGGTCACAATGACCCAAGTCTGGAGAATGTTTGCCTATTTGAAAAAGCTACAGCGAAACGCGCATCGGCGTTAGGCTGTAGTAATATACATGTGACCGTTTAAATTGAGATAATACTGATATAATGTGTCCTAAACTGTGACTATACTAGCCGCTATTAACTTCCTGTATATACGGGGTTGGATCGCGGCACTAGCGCTGCATATGGTGACTGCCAGCAGGCAGAGAATAGCCGGCAATAGCAACGGCTGACAGCACATTTTGGCTATGAGGTCTGATTGCGGCGAGAGAGCTGCATACAGTGATTGCCAACATTGAGGCAGACATTAGCCGTCAATAGCAGCGGCCAGCAGCGGACCATAGCTACATATGTATCTTGTGCACAGTCAGTATTTTACACTGTGTCTAAATATACTATACACTATGATACACTGGTTGATATAGTAGCGGCTTAGAGCAGATCAATAGCAGAGTAGATGTGAGTGCAGATGATAATTAACTAGTCAATGAATGAATGATTGATAGTTATTCAGAGATATACAGTGACTTTATTAATAATCATCTGTACTCTCACATTTGGATCTGTATATAGGAATATATGTGATACAGAAAACAGGACGTGTTTTCTTAAATATTGAGGACTGGCTCTGTGCGGAGCAGTCTTCTATATGAATCACTATTTAGTTTCCTACAATTCAGATTACCCTACATGCTGCTTTAATTGACACTTAAAGTGAACATATTTAATACAGTTTCTCACTGCTTTGTCGGGACACATAAATACTACAGCTTTTATTTTAATATTTTCCTACTATTCTGTCATTTTACTTCGCTGAATTTATGTCATTTGTGTGTTTAAATTATATTGAATAAAAGTTATGTTTTAATATCAAGTATCTTATGACACAATAGTGCATTCCACTATATGGACTACTTTCTCTTTTTTTCTGCTTACCAAGTCTGGAGAAGCCAAGGAGCGTCCTCGGAGCAGGTGTTTGGAAACCAGCCATAATCCTGAAGAACCTAGCACCGTGTGGTGCAGATAGGCCTGCAACTGGGAAGCTGAAGCCGCTTTTAACAGCAGATTGTCCAAATAGGGTACGACCATTATCCAGTCTTTACGAATACGCTAGGGGCTGTTGCCAAGCCAAAAGGCAGAGCCTGGAACTGATAGTGTGCCGGGCCGACTGCAAACCTGAGAGAATGATGATCTGACCAAATAGGAATGTGGAGGTACGCGTCCCGGACGTCAAGC
The DNA here is from genome assembly GCA_031769625.1 of Taudactylus pleione. Taxonomy (NCBI): domain Eukaryota; kingdom Metazoa; phylum Chordata; class Amphibia; order Anura; family Myobatrachidae; genus Taudactylus; species Taudactylus pleione. Next base: position 9,156,686 of record JAUIMM010000241.1, read on the forward strand.
GAGGCCAAAAACTCGTTGACAGACATTTCATGGATCACCGAACGGAGAGATTCCATGCAGAATCGGTCCACCCACAGTCTGGTGTTCTAGGCCTGTAGATTCAAGATCGGACCATAGGTGCCATTGGGCTTCCGAACAAGGAAGAGGTTGGAGTAGAATCCCCGTTTCCGTTCCGACACCGGAACTGGAACCACCAACCCTTCCGCAAACAGAGAACTGATGGCACTGTCTAAGGCCACTCTCTTCTCTGTGTCCAGGGGAAGTTCCGTAGCAAAAAAAAACCATTGCGGCGGTGGACCCGAGGTCGATGACATATCCTCAGGAGACATGCCTCCCACCCAGCCACCGGTCCCTGAACTGGAGCAGGCATCCGCCTACTCCCGACCGAGTGGGTCGAGACCCCATCAGGCACTAGGCTTCTCTGAAGCCCTGGCTCCAGAGCACCTGTAAGTACCCGAGAACCTGCCCCAAGGAGCAGAACCCCTGCTGGGGAAAAACCGGTCTCAGGCAGACTGACCTCTAGTAGACGCTCCCCCTCGAAAGGAGGAGTGAAAGGCCTGAAACTGTGGGCCCCGCTGTTTTTGGGCCACCACGGGCGGGAAAGTGCTTTTCCCCCTGGTAGCCTGGGCAATAATGGTGTCCAACTCAGCAGCTGGAGAGATCTAAAGACCGCTTGGATTCAGAGTCAGCCTCCCAGGCGTGGAGCCAGAGCGCATTCGAACCGGCTGTCGCTGAAAGCCTGGATGCCACCTGAGCGCCGTCCTGGACGGCCTCACACACATTCAGCTACCCTGCGAAGCTGTTCCGCCAAATCCATTAGCGCCTCTCTGGACAAGTCCCCCTGAAGTCCAGCAACGAGCTTGTTGGCCCAGGTTTTCATGGCCCGAGCGACCCACGCTGAGGCCAGCAAAGGCGAATAACGACCCCCGAGCCAATAAATATGGACTTAAGGCAACCTTCCAATTTCTTATCCAGTGGATCCTTGAAGGACGCTGCACCCTGAACGGGAAGCACAGTGTGCTTAGTCAAACGGGCCACTGCCGCATCCACCTTGGGAGGTTGCTCCCACTTGGTAACATGGTCAGACGGAAATGGGTAAAGGTACGCAAACTTGCGAGGGACAGAGAACTTGTTATCTGGGGCCTTTGACGCCTCTTCCATGAGATCGGAGAGATCCGAGGAAGCAGGAAAAAAGACAGTCCTCTTGCGCCTGCATGGTCCCACTGCTTGGGCCTCCAAGTCCAGGCAGTCTAGAGACTGCTGCACCGCAGCAATTAGATCTTCTACGCCGTGACTCAGCGAAGGCTCCGGGTCCTCCCCTTGGAGGGAAGCCTCCTCTTCTGGTAGTTCACCTTCCACCTCCTCGGACATGGAAACCTCTAGAGGCCCCCTGGAAGAAGGAAGACTCTTCTGCGTTTCGCGCAGCTTAGGATCCTCAAAGAAGCGTTCCATATAAGAGGAAACTTCCTTGAATCCCGCCACTGAGCGATCCATGGCACGAAGCCAAGGTGGTCTGGACTGCAGCGGGGAAACGGCACCAGCTGCCACTGACGATCCAGCACTTTCTATGGCCAAAACGGTTGCAGGCCGGCCAGAAAACTATCAGGTCACTGGGAACTGTTACCCCAAACCCTGAGCAAACCGCATAAATAATCGGATACTTAGCTGTCCTGGACAGGCTAGCAGCCGCAGAGGAGAGAAGCTGAAGGAACCACCACCGGATAAACACTGAGCCCGCAGAGGCAGAATGGCGTAGGAGAGCAGAGTTCTCTCTTCCAGCGTCCTACGCAGTCAGTGAGGCTGAACCAAGCAGCCACAAGCAGGGGGAGTCCAGCGGTTACAGGCTCCACCCCCCTGCGCTATGCGTCCTCTCCTTGCACTCACTCTCCAGTCAGCAAGTGCTACTCCCTCCCTGGGTGGGGAATTCCCCACCTCGGGGAGCCTGTGGACCGGCGCACCTCAGAAGGAGGCCGTCCTAACAACAAATCCAGCAAGATCGCTGCCGCCATCCAGGACATCGCGTCCGCCTGGCATCCTCTATAAAGGGTGAGGGCCCGCTTTGTCCCCGGGTCCAGGCAGTCTCTGAGGAAACTGGAGTGCTAAGGGAGGAGCCACCGTTGCGCGCGCGCGCCCCCTGCCGCGGCCAGCGCCCGCCGAGCTGTGCCTTCCTGCCGCACTCACACTGTGCGTTGCTATAGGCAGCGAACAGCAACTTTTACTAAAATAAAAAAAATAAAAAAAACCCATTTACAAAGTAAATAAAATTAATTTAAGTGCCAGCTCCTGCAGTCCCAGCTACAACCCCCATGGTCCAGTGTCCCCCAGCATTGAGGAAAGAGAAACACTGTATATATCTGCAATTGGCCCTACAATCAATTACACAGACCGCAGTGGCTAATATGATATAGCACTGTATAACCTGGGCCGTGGGAGAAGTATGCAGGGAGACTGGACCCAGCGTCTCTGAGGGGGTAGAGGGTGAGAGAGGAGCAGCTCAGGGAACGGCTAGAATGCAGTGGAGTGGCGCCCGGAGTTGGAGGAGGGGCTGCAGGGAGAGCACCTTCTCCCCGTGCTGACGTTAACCACCGGGTACCCCGGCCTCTAAATATGCCCTGCGCCAGTATATTAATGCCCAGGTGGTCTAGTGGAGTCGTGGGCTCACCAGTGTCCACATCTGTGCCTCCGGTCCGTCTCCTGAGACGCGAGGCTAGACTGCGTAAAGACATGGGGCTCTGCAATTGGGGGTCCGCCTTACCTGTCCTCTGGATTCTGGCCTGCAGTCTGGGGAGCTTGCTTGTTACTACCCCAACAGCCCTGCCAGGAGTACCTAGCCGGGGCTCGCTATCACGACGCTGCGGAGGGGTGATGGAGCAGCAGCGCAGACGTCTAAGGGACAGCTCAGTAGTCAAAATACTAGCAATAAAAATAAATCATAAAAATAAGCTTGGGCTGCTTGTAGCAGCCCCACTATTAAAAATGGTGACCGAGCTCCTGCCGGACACCCACCAAAACTGAGTTGCCCTCAGGCTGTGGATGGTGTATAGAGGGAAGGACCGGAGCATCCTGGGATTGCAAAAGCTTTGCTGTTGGAGTCCGGTCCTCCAGGTCCCACTTACACCCCATTGTAATGCACAAAAGCATGTACACACAAATCAATGAATCACAAAATTTGGCAGATCCCATACTCCTTGATCCCTGTTTTACTGGTCCTTATATACATGGCCCTCCCCCTTTGGGTCCTCTGTCCTACCCTCACACTGCTTCTCCCTTATAGTCTCAAGGCTTGCATCACTTTTATAGTTTTTTTTACTCTTACATGTTTGCCTTTGCTTTCCCTTTGCTCCCGTCTCTTCACTCTCCTCTGCTACTCCTCATATCTGGGTAATCTTGATAAGAGTATTAGGAGACACAACAGTGACATGCCTGATTCTCAATTTCCTGAGCTCTAGCCATCTGCTGCCTTCCTTAGTGAGTAATGATGTCAAATACTCATGTCTACCTATCATTGGAAAAGCATGAAGGACCAACGGGTGATGATTCTACCTCCAACACCATGCACCAGGTTATTGATTATTCTGCCAGGTTGCAGCAGAGCAACCAATGAAAAGGCAAAAGGAAACAAGAAGAGCGGTGGTTATTAAAAAAAAAATATGCAGCCTCTATTTGCATATTCAGAGCATATTACACAATTTTTAAGCAACAATTCTGAAAAAAAAAATCAGTACTGTGGAATTACACTTATTTACTAATACATTAGAAATATGAGCATAATAAGCAGCTAGGGGAGATGGTAAACTCAGTGTACTCCTCAGAAATTCACCAGAGGCAGGCAGCACCAAGATGCAGTCAGGGTGGGGGTTTGAGGGCGTGAACCGAACCCCATCATAGGAGGCACCAAACCGTTCCATTCTCACCCACTGCCCTGCGGGCTAGAGGCAGGATACAGGGAGGCTGCAAAAGTCCCCGATGCCTGCAGCATACCTCCAGTGCATGGTGGGGCTGGGATCCTCCATCCTGCAAGGGCAACTCCGCTCACCTCCGCTGCCCATGGCATCCCCTGCTGGCAGGTGCCAGCGCGCGCTGCAAGTCAGGCCAGCGCCAGCTGGTGTAACAAAAAAATGGCAGCCGAAGCTCCCATCAAAAAGGCCCTGGGAGACCACTCAAACTAGAATTATAGGAAACTCTAAGCAGTACTCTAACAGAAAATACATTTTACACTAACTCAGACATGACAGACATGCATAAAAATAGTTTATAAATCAGAGAGGTACCTGCTGCAGAACGCAGCAATACGGTCAACACTGGTCACATCTACCTCTTCATCCTCTGCAGCATCCCCTCCTAAAGAGTAGGAAAACAGACATTAGCTCTATTTGAAATACAGAATAGCCCAAATAAAACATTACCAGAAATTAATATGTGAACTATTGTAACATTAGATCCAAAGCTATACATTGTGTGAACTGGCTATCAAGATGCGTTCTCTGTGCAAACTCCTCCAACCCAGGTCAAGTACTCAGAGCATAGTCTTTACAGGTGTTTAACTTCTAGAAACCAGGCTACTTCACATTGAGCATTACCTATGTACTGGTTCCCTATGTTGCTTCCTTTACTCACCTACGTGCATTCTGTAATATACGTAACAATATTGTGTTTTTCAAACTCTATTTTATCAAAAGCGTTTTTTTATATTTTGAGAAGTTTAAAGAAAGTGTTGGTGTATTAGTGTGTACAGAAAAGGTGTGAAAAGGTCAAAGGTATAATTGAAAGATCAAAGAAGGTGTGAGGGAGAAAATTCAGAGATGAAGTTTGTGATATATGCAAAGTTGAACAGAGGGTAGAGACAACAGTGATACCAAGGTAGAGGGCTTGGGAGACTGAGAAAATTGGGGTGTTTAAGACTGTGAGGTAAACAGTTTATTATGTAGCAATGGTATCCATATGGAGAGAGACCTATAGTGCGGGCTTCAAAGGAAAGGATCCGGGTATATGAGAAAAGAGGATGCCCACTCCACACCACCTGCCTGTATCTACGTCAGCCAATTGGTTTTCACAAAAGGTACCCACCAACCTAATAGATCTGAAGCATTAGTGCACAGATGGAAGGGCTTAGAAACTTCAGTGTCCAAATGTGCAAACCTGGTACAACGTTAAGTGCGGCTAAAAGTGCTTCTACAGAGTATAAAAACAGTAAAAACAGCACCCAGAGGACTTTTCAATAGTTGTTTCAAAGAACCAGAAAGTTTACTGTAAAATTAAATGAGTCAGTCCAACCCACATTTATTTTATATAAGTTTGGTAACAAAGGTGTCAAAAAAAAAACAAAAACATAATAACGTAAGTGCTTTTGTTTAGCAGCAAACTTAAATTACAAAGCAAGTTATCTGGAAGAGGAGGTTGCCAATGCCTAGTCTGTTTACCAACTGAACATTTTTGACTAGTAAGGGCAAACTTCTTTGGTGGCAATAACTCAAACTGGAAGTGTAACTAAACAGTCACAAAAGTGCAGATATGCAGGAATAGCAGGAGAGGCACTGTCATCAAACTGAGCCATCTTGTTTATTTCTCATGTGCGCTAAAAGCATCATTCTTAAGTGTACCATGCCCTCAGTGTGGGAAAAGACTGCACAGTTCATCAGGAAACAGCTTACACTTCCCTCTCCTCTAACAGACTGAATACCCGACATCCGTGATGAATACTTGGTGCGTGATTGGATGCTTGGTAGGTTAGGACAGACTGGTTCACCTTGTTGCCTCCTTTCCCAACCCGGACTGGTGTCAGGCTAGGCAGTGGCTGCCACTGATCTGAAAAGAAGGATGAACGCAGTAGGCGATTCCTTCCCCATCCCGCCTACCCTCCAAATCTCCTACCAGTACCAAATATAACATGTGGTGGACAGTCACAACCTCGTCCTGGTTGTAATGATGGTGTTGGTTTTTAGCAGTTCCTTGGTGAACTCATCAAGTCTCAGGGTAGAAGAGGGTTCGAAGACTGATCACCGGGCTGCAGCTGGAGAACACAGACGATTTCAAATTTATGAAAGCAGAAGTGCTGTGGTCAAGCAAACCTACCTGGTTTGAACTTTGGGTGAATAGGAAACTTTTCTCACTGCAGCAAAAACCTTATCTTTCTGCTTAAGGAAGTGTTTCCACACCTTACATATATAATCAGGGATACTGTGCATCATTTGTAAGCCCTGTACAACTAACTGAATGGATTTGTCTCCCAGTATTTGAAATGTAAATTTAGAAAAATAAAAAAAAATTGTCTTTTACTGACTATAGATCCTTCCAATACCATGGCCTCTTGATTCTTGTCTTCTATAACCAATGCAGATTGTGTTAATTATTCAGTAACCCAAAGTATAGCATATTAACCACTAATTTTGTTCCCAAAAATGCTTCAAATAGTGCCTAATTTTTTTAAATTAAATCAAATTCGGTTGAAAACATCTAATATTGTATTTAAAACTACTCTTTTAAAAAAAAAAAAAAACTCCTAATAAGGGTATGTCTAGCCAAAATGTATTTTCCATCAAATTATTTTATTTTAAAGTCCCTTTTGGGTGCCTTCTTTTCTAAACACTATATTTAATTTACAACAGCATCTAACACTTGGTTGCCAACACCCTGCTGCTTATTTAAGTGTTATGCAGCAATGTTAATAAGTCATGTATTTATCCTGCATTGTTTCTTGTGTGCTCATTTGTTTATGTACTTTGTAAGGTGCTGCAGAACCCTTGTGGCGCCATATAAAGAATATAATATATATTTATTAATACACACACATACATACATACATTACTGTGTAAAAGTTTTAGGCAGGAGTGAAAGATATGCTGCAAGAGAGTCCAAAATACAAATACAGCGGCACTTGGGGCAATAAACACCAACTCAGGTAGGTATGTCAACGTTTTGGAGCAATTTATTACTCCATCTTCAGGATAAAAAACAAAATACAAAGTACTTACTTTATACCACAACACCACGTGAGGATTGCGGCCTCCCGCTGTCCGGATGGGAGGCGCCTCCAAATAGGGGAGCGACGTGGCAAATAGTTTTTGTTTTTGAAGGGTGAAGGCCACACCCCCGATAAGTGCCAGCTTCGGGGCTAATTGAATTAGACCGGGGAAGCAATTTACTGCCGGCAGTAAAGTACCACAGATAATTGAATTCCCCCCTATATATTTATTTATTTTAGGAGCCTGATATCTTCTCCCCTCTCCCTAATTCTTCCCTTCTATTTCTCTACAAATCCATTATATTATCCCCACTTAGCACATCAGAAAAAATGCATCTACTTTACTCTGCTAGTCCATTTAGCCACCCTATTTCACCTTTTGTCTCCTGTAAATAGAAGATAGCAGCTGAGAATGATTTATTAAGATAATAGATAACCTTCTTCTGATCTAAAACTGCTTTACTGTGTAATTCTCCTAACCAATTCACCTTTTGTTTTTTTTATAGCTAGAAGGCAGTAGGATACAAAAAAACTTTATTATAACCATCACTAACTTTTTTTTATTCACACAAGTGTATTGATACATGTTATCTAAAGCTAGCAATCGCAGTAGAGTTTACACTTTTACAATGTTTAAATACAAAATATATGCAATAAAAACACTGAAAAGAAACAGTAATGGATAGTAATTACTCTCCATTCCACGACGTCACGGAACAGATTCTATGTTTTGATTCTTTGTGCAGCTAAAATAACAACAGAACTAGGAGAAGTCAGTCAACCTTAAAACACAAATTATAAGGGCACAGTCGTTCAGTCGTTTTGGGGTTCAGGTAATTGAGAAAGTTACAGTTTTTAAACTATTACCTCACAATTGCGCCATTATAGATATAGGAAGATTCAATTCCTTGCGCAGCCTCAGTAGGTGCCTTCAGCAGGTGTACTCATTTGGGTGCACCAAGATGGCTCTCCTCTGTGGGTGGCAGCAGGGGACGGATCAGGGGGGAAGGAAGCCGGCGTTTGCTGTGGCCGGTACCCAGAGGGAGGTAGCGGGCGTTAGCGGTGGCTGAGACCTGTGGGAGAAAGTAGTCGGCAGTGGCGGCAGTTAGCGGCCTAGGCGGGGCGAGCGGCAGGCAGTAGGACCCGGGGGAGGTAGCAGGCGTCAGCGGCAGATGCAGACTGGTGAATCCTGCATCTGTGTAAGAAAAAAAAAACAAAACAAAAAAAAAAAACCAGCGTGCCCCCCCCCCCCTCCAAAAGGATCAACCAGCACCGTGCTTTTAGAGACCCAGTGCTGATTGTGCAAAATACAGAGGAAAATGACATAGAGGTCCCCCGTATTAAGCACAACCAGCACCAGTCCTGGTTGACAAAATACGGGGGACAAACGATGTAGCAGTCCCCCGTACACAGTACAACCAGCACTGGGCTCTGAGCCATCCTGGCCCTGGAAATGCAGGGGGAGGAAAGATTTGTAGGATTCCCCCTGTATTTTCCAGAACCAGCACCGGACTTTTTATAGTGGACGGGGGCTGATGCCATAGCCAGGGCCCCCCAACCGAAGCATCAACCCTGACCGCTAGTCAGCCCAGGCCGGAGATCCCTGGGGAGCTGGGGACCCCCCCAATATAGAGGGCCCCCTCTCCAGGATACCCCAGGGCTAGGCTGATAGCCCAGGGCTATCCCTGGCACCCCCTGGGGCAGTGGGTGCCAGGTTGATAGTGTAATGTGGTGTAAATTGTTAATATTGTCTTTAGCTGTGGTACTACACATCCCAGCAAGCCTCCCCCACATGCTAGTACTTGAAGACCACAAGTACTAGCATGTGGGGAATTACGGGCCCGCTGGTACCTGTGGTTCTACAGCAAAAGAAATATTACAATAAACACAGGACACACACCGTACATATTAAACATACAGGTACTCACACATGCATACATACATACTCACTTATGTATCCCTGTAGCCATCGGTCATCTTCTCCAGTAGTTTGTCCATAGAGTACCTGTGAAAAAATATCCATACTCACCATCTCCTATGTGAAGTTCGGGTCCTCTTCGGACCAAAGTAGGCATTCCCGGGATTGGCAAAATAAAACAACGAATAGTGCGAAAGCACGTACTTAAGTACCATCCTATAAGAACGCTACTTCCCGAATGAGTTTAGCGGCGGGATTTCAACAGAGAAAACCCACCGCTGAGTGTTCATTGGCTGATAGAGGAGAGTCCTCCGCCTCTCAGTCAATGAACGGTTCTCACCATTGACTTAAATGGTGAGAACCACGCATGCCCATTTAAAAAATGGCACCTCAGTTCCATTTTTGAAATTCAAAGATGGGCGCCACGAGCCAATCAGGGCTTGTGAAGTCATCGCCCCGCCCCCTCGGCTGGCTTATATAAAGCCAGAGCGAGGCGCCGTCAGGCCAGTCCGTCGACGGGAATGCAGTGAAGAGCTGCCGAAGAGAGAAAACGCCGGAGAAGTCCTGGATGAGCAGCGCCCTCCAGATGATTTGCCGTAGAAGTCCTGGGGCAGGCGGCAGCCATGAAAAGGAGCTTAAAGACTGCCGCCCCCCAGGTGAAGGTGCAGTACAATAAAAAAAATAAAAAATAAACAAGAGACACAATTTGTTTTAATATTTCTTTTACAGGGGTACTATAGGTAGCAGCGGGCCCATTAATGCCGAGGGCCGAATCTGCAGTTAACCACATGGTGTCACGGCATACCATATCTGTATTACGCAAGGAACACGTTAATTAAGGACTCTGCCTTACTGATCGTAATTTCATTGCTTTTTGAAGTTAAGAGTGGCAGAAATTCAATACTTTTTGTGAAATTTCTGATCATGTCTAAGAAGCCTTAATGGGACACGTGAAACCGTAAGTTTTTTTGTCTATGGAATATAGAACATGACTGTCAATCATTACCTGTTTGCTCAGGTTCACTCTTATCTTCATCTTCTATATCAAACTCCGACTCCCTCTCCTCGTACTCCACATTCTCATCGAGTTCCTTGAAATCCGGGGCAAATGCACTCCAATTTTCCTATAGCAACAGAGATGGCACCAGAGAATCATCAGGTTACAGAATAATAATTAAAAAAAAATTATATATTATATATTTTATATATATATATATATATATATATATATATATACACATACACACACACACATATACACACAGACTGTACATATATACATACATTACATATATACATACATTCATTACTTTTTACTGTTCTATAAAAGTGGGCTTAGCTTCTTCAGCTCCTGGCCCATAGTGCAAAAGGCAACAACTATATGTTAAAATTACCAAATATAATGTTGTTGCGCCATGCACATGTGTTTAAATGGACAAAAAGGCAAACTAGGGGTTGTTATAATACACTAGATTTAAATTTAATTATTCCAGGCTGTGATCCTCATCAGATTGGTTATAATACTGCGCTCCAAAAAATATAAAATAAATAAATAATAAAATTGCTCCATGTAATGCATCCCACAAAAATATGGTCTCTCATTTATGTTGTAGACATACTAGCTTTAATAATGTCCACAGTGACCAACTAAATTAGGTCCATAGTTCTTGTGTGGTGTGTCATGTATTGGCAATGAACATAACATGTAATATTGCATATAATGGTCACTGAATGAGGCGCACATACACAGTGATACAACACATACCACTTGGTTTTGGGCCCATATGGAAACAACACCGCTGGAGATGGAAGCAATGATTGGTCGAACTGGATGCCACTAGAAGTGTAAAGAAAAAAAAGTGATAATTCAGTTTGTATATTCTGTTGAGGTACATATTACTTTAATACAATGCTTAAAGATTACACAGTGCTTTACAGGTAATCTTTAGTCAGTCATTCACACTGACCTCAGTCCCAGTGGAGATTACAATCTATATATCCTGACATATGGACAGACATACACGCTACAATAATTTTTTGATAGGAGTCAATTAATACGGGATGCGGATAAGATGCTGGCGGACAGAATGTATACCGACGTCAGGAAGCCGATGCCACAATCTCAAAAGGATCAATATACTGAAGTCGGCAACCCGAAGGCAAGTATACTAGCGTAGCCCGGGGATGGGGGGGAACCTCAAAGGGTGGCTAAGCACCACCGGGGGGAGGGTTAACACCCCAGTATGTTTTGGATTGTGGGAGGAAACGGAGTGGCCGCAGGAAACCCACACAAACACAGAAAGAACATACAAACTCATCATAAACAGAACTCTAGTTGGAATCTTAAACATATGACCACAATGCTAAGGTAGAAAAGCTAACCGTTATAACATTAAATTAGGTATTAGTAGTTGTATTCATAAAGCACTTTTTTTCAGAACTGAAATAATGTGAACTGCTTCAGCTTCTAAATGTGCCTGAGGAAACGGACCAAGGGCTCTGAAAGTAAATACTGAATGTTTTTATTGACAATAAAACATTGTAATAATGTTAAAACAAAGCTTTTGTAAATAAGAGAGATGTATATGCAATACCTTTATTTAAGACTAAAAACAGAATTTTAAGATCAAGGTTTATATAGTATTTTCGGACTATTGATAGTAACCGGTTATTTCAGAGATCCAAATGTGATGTCGGGACTGGCGTTCTCCGTGAGGTATAGGTAGCCCAATAGTACTGGGCGGGTGAATAACTAACTGACCCTACCTCTGCCTACCTCCTCCTCGACACTCGTCCCCGGCTGGATGTCTCTTGTTTGGCGGTGTCCGTCTGGCGTGGTGCGCTATGCCATGACGTCACTCTTCTGCTTCCTGGTTCCACGTTCAGTCTTTTGTTAGTTCTTGTTTTAGATTTTTGGCTTTCTTGCATATGAGTTTTATTATTTCTGGAAGTATAGATGTTAGTTGCTCATTCAATCTGAGTATGTGCTAAGGTTTTCTTGGAATATTTTCAAAAAGGTGATGTTGGCTATTGTAATGGGTCAGGAATGCCATTTGAAATTCCTCTGTTTTTTGTTTGTATTAATCAGATCTTTTCTCTCCAACTTGTCTATGGTTTCAATTTGCTGTTGTAGAAATTCTTCCTTGTATTCTCTCTATTCTTCTATCAGCTTTTGGAACGTCTCAATATGTGGCATTTTTGGTATAATGGAAAGTTTTATAAGCAAACAATGGGGACAGCAATGGGAACTCCAGTTGCACCAAGCTATGCAAATCTTTTTGTCGTAAGATGGGAGGAAGAAAAAATATGGAATAATAACCCATTTAAAGACAACATCAAATGCTGGTATCAATACATAAACTATTTATTTTATATTTGGGACAGCCCAGAAAGCCTATTGGAAGAATTTAACAATTATATAGGAAACAACATAATTTTTTTTTTTTTTTAGACTTGGAAATTGACATAAAAGAAATACCAGAACATACTTTGGAAATAAAGTGGAAACAACATGTTATCCAGAAGAAGTAACCATCATAAAAAATGGCTTGAGAATATCCCTGGAGGTCAATTCAGGCAAGTTAAAAGAAATTGTACTGAAAGAAACATATCGAGAGCAGAGCCAAAAAATGAAAGAAAAATTCCAGGAGAGAGAATACAAGGAAGAGTTTCTACAACAGCAAATTGAAAACATAGACCAGTTGGAGAGAAAAGATCTGATTCAATACAAATAAAAACAACAGAGGAATTTCAAATGGCCTTCCTGACCCAGTACAATAGCCAACATCACCTTTTTGAAAATATTCAAAGAAAACATTGGCACATACTCATATTGGATGAGCAACTAACATCTATACTCTATATCAGAAAAAACAAAAATCATATACAAGATAGCCAAAAATCTAAAACAAGAACAAAGTTTTATTCCCTTAGAAAACAACACTAATAATGTAAGGAAAACTAAAGGATATTTCCACTGTTTAAACTGCATGGCCTGTAGAACCACAGGAATAAAAGGGACCAAACCAAAATTGAATTTCCAATCTAATCAAACAAAAAAAGAATACAAATTGAAAGAAAGAATAACCTGCGAAACAGAAGGTGCAATATATCTGCTAGAATGCCCTTGTGGCTACCAATATGTTGGTCAAACCAAACGTAAAATTAAGACACGCGTTGCAGAACATATTTATAATATAAAAAAAGGTCTCCAGACTCAGTCTCCCCCAACACTTTATGGAAAGTCATAAGAAAATCCCCAATGAGTTAAAATTTATGGCAATAGAGAAAGTTTCCTCCCATTGGAGAGGAGGAAACATTACTATAGATTTGAGAAAAAAAAAGGAACAAAGTGGATCTATTTATTAAAAACATTGAAACTGCATGGTCCGAATGCAGACATTGAGCTGAAGGCATTTTATAGAATTTATTATTACTAAACACATTTTAATATATTTACACATTCAGCTAAAATTATTTTTAATATGCAATACCTAAAGAAATTCCAACTAAAGAGAATAAACACCCTAACATGACCCTACCGCTCTTTTTAACTACTTCCGGAAAGGAACTTCCTGTAGCAAACAAAGTTTTAAATAAAGTTTTTAAGTATAAATTCTAACAATCAGGGAGAGTCCTCATCCTTGACAAAGTGTCGACCGACACGAAACACGTTGGGAGGAGTATTGAACGTGGAACCGGGAAGCAGAAGAGTGACGTCATGACACAGCACACCAGGCCAGACGGACACCACCGAACAAGAGACATCCAGCCGAGGGACGAGCGTCGAGGAGGAGGTAGGCAGAGGTAGGGTCAGTTAGTTATACACTCCCCAGCACTATCGGGCTACCTATAGCTCACTGAGAGCACCAGTACCGGCATCACATTCGGATCTTTGAAATAATCGGTTACCATCATAATTCAATTAGCCCCGAAAAAAGCATTTATTGGGGGTGTGACCTAATCGCAGGAGGCATGGCCATGCCCCTCTTAAAAAATAAATGAAGTATAGGATTTGTGGTCAACTTACCGTTGAATCATTTTCTCTTTAGCAGGCTGGGGAACACTGAACAATGGGATTGCAGGTTGGGGCCGTAGCTGGCACTTAATAAAACTGTAGTTTTAAATCATAAACTCCTTACCCCTGCAATCCAACAATCCCAGTACTTCTTCAAAAGAGTCTGGAGAGAAGTAGCAGGAACGCAGTGAAACTAATTAGAACAACCAAACAAACCAGTAGGAAAAAAAAAAAGAAGATAGTCAAGAACCAAAACCTCGCACGACGAGCATGAGGGAGGGATCCGCAGTGCTTCCCAGCATGCATAAGAGAAAAGGATTCAACGGTAAGTTCACCAAAAATCCTATTTTCTCTTGCAGCAAGGCTGGGGAACACTGGACAATGGGACGTTCAACATCCGCCCCCAAGGGAGGGAACGCTCAGGCTGCCTGACCGGAGAACTGTACGCCCAAGTGGGTGCCGCCGGAATCAAAAAACCTGAAAAACGTAAAAATGAGCAAACTTGAGGACAGGGGACCAGATAGCCTCACGAATGTGCTGCTGAAGTCCTGCATCGCAATGCCCATAAGATCGCCACTGCCATAGCGAAAGGCGCAGAGACCCGGGCTGGTGGCAGTCGCACCACACCATAATAGGCTTCAGCGATAACCTAACCGATCCAACACGCAAGGGTCTGCTGAGTAGCTGGCCAACCATGTCATGCACGTCATAAAGAACCTGCAGAGAACAGTGCGTTGTACCAAGACGGCCGACGTGTCCAAGGAAATCTGCAGAGCTCCCCACAACTAGCAGAGCCAGATCATTCCAGTCCTGAGAATTTGCCGAAGGAGGAAGAACTGGAAGGATAACTTCCTGGTGTATGTACAAGGCCGAAACAAGTGTCGGCTAGAACGTAAAACCTTTACGAAGAACCGCACACCCTAAACATGGAACTATATACAGGGAAGGCAATAGCCATAAGGAAGACCAGCTTCCAAGCAACTGAAAATCCACTGAACACAACGACTCCAATGGAGCCTGTATGAGAGCCGATAAAACAAGATTAAGATTCCACGGCTCCATCTGTGGCCGAAATGGTAGCTGAATACGCAGCACACCTTGTAAAAACGGTTTATACCATCGGAAGAAAAGCCAGATGCCGCTGGAAAGAAAATGACAGGGTCTAAGCCTGTATAGTTACAAAACGAAGTTGTCAACGGGCCTCCAAACCCTCCAGAAGGAAGGCCAAGAAACGCGAGAGACGAACCTTGTGACGTTTACACCACAAGAGGTAGTCTCTCCAAAGATGCCACCCAGGGCCTCCCGACCTTGGGAGAACGTTCGTGGAGCCACTAGGATTACAATCATTCGGGAAGCCTCGATGCCGCTTGAGACCTGAGGGAACAGTGGGGTCAGTAGAAACTGATGCTCTGGATGAAAAAAATTCCACCGAACAGTCAAGGCAGCCACTTGCAGAAGCCAGCGGATACCCGGATCACATACCAAACTGTGGAGCCTCGCAAAAAGTGTCAAGAGACCATGAGATCCCCGATAGGAAGGTGGTCTGAACGAACGGTTGGAAGTCCACTGGAAGGAGAGACCACTGCCCTGGGAGTCCGTTGACCAATTTCCCACTACTGGTTTGACCACCACTGACAGTCGAAAGCAAAGTCCTAGCCCCGGAAAGACTTCGGTCTGCCTTCACCATCACCGCTGCACTCTTGTGCCTGCCGGAAGACATACAGATATGCCACTGCCAGGTCATTGTCAGACTGACTGCGACCAGCCGGTGAGGACAGACAGGGCCCCCAATAGAGCCTGAAAGATGGCTTGTAGCGGCCCCAATCGAGCCTGAAAGATGGCTTGTAGCTCTAGCCCACTGAACAGCCAAGCCGTTGTGTGCGGTTACCCAAGGTCCCGAAGCGAAAAGCAATTTCACGGCACCTCAGCCCATGAGACTCACGGCCGTGGTCACAATGAGCCAATCTGGAATGATCAAGGATTGGACCTGGAGGAGAGGAACGGAAACCCTCCACCAATGGAGAGAGTGACGTGCTGTCGTACAGAATGGGAAACTGAGACGAGAGGGATATCGAGCAGCCCTTTAAAGTTTGGAGAATTACCCACTGCAACTCCCACGAGTAGAACCTGGTCCACTGAATCATCCCTAAGTGGAGATCATCACGCCCAACAACCGAATGTTCCACAAGGTTGATGGACGAGGCACCAACCGATCCACTGTCCGCCACAAGAAAACACAGCTGGAGAGAGGTGTCGAAGGCCACCCCCAGAACTGAAGGTGCAGACAAGGAAACAAAGGAGACCTTGCAAAAGTCGGGATGCAGCACTAATCCGAAAGTACTTGAAACCAGCGAACTAGGAAGGTCCGTAACTGTGAAGCCTAGGCATCCTTCACAAGCAGAACATCCGAAGAGCACCGATGTGATACCTTCTGAGCGCACTATGCACAGTAGTACTGACCGTCTTGTGGCACAACTGGAGCAAAATCATGGTGGCTGAGAGGAGTGGAATAATAGCACGTCCTAATGTCACCTAGTTCACCGCTTCCTGGGAAAGAGCGATGTGAAAAAACAACAATGCCTTAGTGGCAGACCTCAGAGGTTCTAGAAGGCACCATAGCGAAAGATGACAAGCACCCAGCTGTCTGAAGACTGCAGTGAACTGTCTCTGAACCGGAGCAACCGGCCTACAACTTGCAAGCGAACTGGGTAGAGAGAGTGCAAGAGACTCCATTAGGACCAAGGCTTCCTTGAGCCGTGTCCACAGCACTGAGAAGCCTGTCCCCTGGAGATTGAAAATCCATGCCGGGGGAGAATCGGCTTGTGTAAGACTGACCTTCCAAGGACGCACCACTTCGAAGGAGGAGCAAAAACATGGAAACAAGCATCCCGCCGTTAGGACGGCCACCTGCAGAAAAGTACTTGTCCGACTGGTGGGGATTATCCAGTTTTGGCCAAAACGTCATTACCAAACAAAAGATAGTGGAAGGAACAAATCTGGTATGAATGCATATTGAAGTCTATTAGGCTTCCACAGTCCAAATAGTCCTCTTGGATAAAGCTCCCATACTGGAGACAAACCAGTCAGAGATTTACCTGCCAGTGATAATACATTACAGTAGCTTTGCTGCCACACTACTGAAACTGGGATCTTGTGCTGTGGAAGCCTAATAGACTGAGTCTCAAGCCAGGAGCTGTAAACTCCATCAGCACATATATACAAGCAGCTGTAACTCATAACAGCTCACTTTGCTTGGGATTGTGCATTGGAAACTCACTTGGTTATCAGCTGCACACATGAACCACAGACCGGACCCCCACTTACCAGGAGTGCCCACCGCAAGCGTGCTTCATAGGTGTCCTCCCAAACTCAGCGGATTGTTCATGCGACTCTGCAACTAGGTATCAATGTGGCGAGAGACTGGTATAACAGTGCGCGCACTTACAGTGCATCCGGAAAGTATACACAGCGCTTCACTTTTTCCACATTTTGTTATGTTACAGCCGTATTCCAAAATGGAATAAATTCATTTTTGCCCTCAAAATTCGACACACAATACCCCATAATGACAATGTGTAAAAAGTTTTATTGAGATTTTTGCAAATTTAATTAAAAAAAATAAAATAATAATAAAAAAAACCCACTAAGAAATCACATGTACAGAAGTATTCACGGCCTTTACCATGAAGCTCAAAATTGAGCTCAGGTGCATCCTCTTTCCACTGATCATCCTTGAGATGTTACTCCAGCTTAATTGGAGTTCACCTACGGTAAATTCAGTTGTTTGGACAGGATTATGAAAGACATACACCTGTCTATATAAGGTCCCACACTTGACAATGCATGTCAGAGCACAAACCAAGCATGAAGTCCAAGGAATTGTCTCTAGACCACCGAGACAGGATTGTCACTAGGCACAAATCTGGGGAAGGGTACAGAAAAATGTCTGCTGCTTTGAAGGTCCCAATGAGCACAGTGGCCTCCATCATCCGTAAATGGAAGAAGTTCAGAACCACCAGGACTCTTCCTAGATTTGACCAGCTGTCAAACTGAGCGATCGAGGGAGAAGGGCCCTAGTCAGGGAGGTGACCAAGAACCCGATGGTCACTCTGTCAGAGCTACAGCATCCCTCTGTGGAGAGCGGAGAACCTTCCATAAGGACGACCATCTCTACAGTAATCCACCAATCAGGCCTGTATGATAAGAGTGGCCAGATGGAAGCCACTCCTTAGTAAAAAAGCACATGGCAGCCCACCTGGAGTTTGCCAAAATGCACCTGAAGGACTCTCTGGTCTGATGAGACAAAGATTGAACTCTTTGGCGTGAATGCCAGGCATTATGTTTGGGGTAAACCAAGCACTGCTCATCACCAGGCCAATACCATCCCTACAGTGAAGCATGGTGGTGGCAGCATCATGCTGTGGGGATGTTTTTCAGTGGCAGGAACTGGGAGACTAGTCAGGATAGAGGGAAAGATGAATGCAGCAATGTACACAGACATCCTGGATGAAAACCTGCTCCAGAGCGCTCTTGACCTCAGACTGGGGCGACGGTTTATCTTTCAGCAGGACAGCGACCCTAAGCACACAGCCAAGATATCAAAGGAGTGGCTTCAGGGCAACTATGTGAGTGTCCTTGAGTGGCCCAGCCAGAGCCCAGACTTGAATCTAATTGAACATCTCTGGAGAGATCTGAAAATGGCTGTGCACCGACAATTCCCATCCAACCTGATGGAGCTTGAGAGGTGCTGCAAAAAGGAATGGGCGAAACTGCCAAAGATTGGTATGCCAAGCTTGTGGCATCATATTCAAAAAGACTTGAGGCTGTAATTGCTGCCAAAGGTGCATCAACAAAGTATTGAGCAAAGGTTGTGAATACTTATGTACGTGTGATTTCTTTCTTTATTTTTATTTTTTAATTACATTTGCAAAAAAACTTTTTACATGTTGTCATTATGGGGTATTGTGTGTAGAATTTTGAGGACAAAAATGAATTTATTCCATTTTGGAATAAGGCTGTAACATAACAAAATGTGGGAAAAGTGAAGCGTTGTGAATACTTTCTGGATGCACTGTATATCATACAGAAAGAGCTATATATATTATTGGATTTTCCACATGTCATTAATTTGACAAGAGACTACTCCAGGCATCAAAGATCCAGTAATTCATTTTTATTAGAGGCAGTATATTTTATTTAAATTTTTAGAAGTGCATTTCAGTCTTTCTATATTGAATAAATGTGATTATTTATAAATGTAATTATATGTACTGATATATTCCATATTTCTAAAGATTATTAACATTATATAGGCGGTGTCTTGAGAATTTTTTTCTGCCATTTCAGGACTTATATAGAATATTATTTGTTTCTTAGTGCATTACCATTGTCTTGTTGTGGTATATCTATATATTAGTAGTGGGCAGACACAAGCCCATTGAGTGAATTTGCTGCTATTAATTAGAATATTCTATTCATTAATTAGCGCCCAGTCTTTTTTGTTTCTCGGTTTATGCTATTCAATTGCATAACTCACAGCAACATCTAGCAACAGTTCACCACGTGTTCCGTGCAGGATTTTAACCAGGTTTCCAATGCTCTTCTCCCAAATGTACAGTGCATGTTGCCGTGCAGAACCTGCCACAATATACTCGCCATCTCCAGAAAAGCAACACTTCTTCCATGGAGTCCTACGGGAAACAAAAAGGGATTCTTGTTAATCTGTCTCCTCTTACTGCCTCAGAGAAAGTTTAAGTTTCCCCAATGGTAGAAAGGGCACTGGAAAAATGGATCCTCCTCATCCTGTATCCCTCCTGTTAACCTGCTCCTTCTCAGTTTACTAATTCAGCAAGGAAACAAAAGAAGGAGCATTCCTGGGTGGACAATGGGCGCATTGATAGAACAACACAGAACATTATCATCTATAGAAGTCAAATACCATATTGAGATGGGTCTCCATGCTATCAGAAGGCGGAGATCCATCTACAAGAACATGTTAGCTACTGTTAAGACTTAGGTCTAAAAATAAAAAGCAGAGCAAATACTTACATTAGTCACATAGAGGAGACTTCATCCACTCCCTTTCACCCCAAGTCCATTTTTTTCCCTAAACATGTACAAGGTCACTACATTAAAAGTTTTGGAGCTTTAATAGAAGATTTGGAAAAATTATCTAAATAAAAAAAATAAGATTACCAATCTCACTTTTAAATAAAGGAAAGCTCTAAAAGACCTACGCCAACAAAGTAATTTGATTATTAAACCGGCGGATAAGGGTGGAGGTATTATGTTGATGAATCAAGATGACTATATAAAAGAGAGGTTAAGACAATTAAATGACTCCACCACGTATAAAAAAATTAAGGAATTATTAAACAGCTATGACCAAAATTAAACTAAAAAAAATAGAGGCACCTTGACAGAAAAAGAGGCGAAATTCATTATGACTGATATTCCAATCACTCCAGTTATGCATCTTCTTCCTAAGGTCTACACGAATACCTTGTGGACCCTCCTGGAAGACCGATCATATCGGGAGTAGATTCAATCTCTGCGAATCTGTCACAATTTATCGATTATATACTTCAACCGCTAGTTTTGTCCAACAAATCCCATCTTAGGGATACTAAGGATTTTTTATTGCTGTTAGAATCCATTATATGGGAAAACGATTATTTTTTAGTGACTGCGGATGCAAGCTCGCTCTATACCACTATAGATCATAAATTTGGTATAGAGGCCATACAACATTTTCTAACAAGATCAGACATTAAAAAAAGAACTCCAAGATTTAGTAATAGAGGGGGTCGAGTTTATTCTTAAGAATAATTTTTTTATATTTAAAGATCAATTTTACATACAAAAGACAGGGACAGAGATGGGCACCAGGTTCGCTCCAAGTTATGCCAACATCTTCATGGGGTTGTGGGAACTTGAAACCATCTGGTCCGACAACCCCTTTGGAGTGAACCTGGTGTACACGCTATATAGATGACATATTTGTCTGGAAAGGCACTAGAAATGTCTTGGAAGAATTCTGCACATTCCTGAATAATAATAACAACAAGAATTTAATTTCAACTTTCGATATAAATGATAAGGTGATCAATTTTCTAGATATAACTGTGTACATTCAAGATGGAAAAATCCAAACTATGAACTACACAAAACCGACGATTAAGGCACTTGCATCTCAGCCACCAGCTGTCATCATGAGTCTTGGCTTAATTCTATACCTATAGGCCAATTAACAAGACTAAAACGAAATTGTACAGTAGAAGACCTATATCATGTTCAGGCTAAAGAAATGACCAATACACTTTTAAGCAGTGGTTATAAAAAAGAAAAAATCAATAGTTCTATTGAGAAGGTAAACAGCCTTCAACGGAAAGATCTCTTACAGGTCACTAATAAAAATTAAAGAGAATACTAGATTTGAATGGACATTTATCACGGAATATAAAGATCAGTATAAATGAATTGAAAAAGTGATAAAGAAACATTGGGGACTTTTAAAGAAAGATCCGGTTATAGGTACTATCGTGCCCAAGAGAAATATCCATATTTACAGAAAAGCTCCCAATCTAAGGAACAAACTCGTATCCAGCTCCCTTCCATTCAAATCGACTACATCGACGATCACATCTAAAGGCTTCTTTAGATGTGGAAGTTGCCTTGGGTGTAGAAATATTAAAAGTGAGGGAATCAATAAGATTGAAAAGATTGTAATTAATAACAAACAGATAGAAATTAGAGATTTCCTAACTTGTAACACCAAAAACGTGGTGTATGCCATAAAATGTACATGTAACTTATTTTACATAGGCTGTACTTCGAGAATGCTTAAAACTAGAATAGGGGAACACATCAGAAATGTGAGAAGGGGGTTAGCATCACACTCTTTGTCATCACATTTCAGTAGTGTTCACAAATGTTCGGTCTCAGAGATTTCAACGTTTTACAACATTAAACATATTAAGGGGAATTTAAGATGCACAGATACAGCCACCAAATTAGCTAAAGCAGAAATGAGTGCCATTTATGAGTACAAGACTCTTTCCCCTCAGGGTTTAAACGATGATTTCAAGCTTAAGTGGTTTTTATAAACTAAAAGAAATATAGTTCCATTCAGTTTTTTGGATTATAGAAGACATAGCTTCCATTATCATGTTATCGTCTTATGTTTTAGTTATGTTTTCTATTATTTTCCACACCTGTTATTCATTAGCCATCTATATGTTATTTTTGTCCACATAAAATGGTAATTTACTTATTGTTGATTTATATATCAACATTACTATGTGTTTATCTCTTATTGACTATTGATAATCATTCTAGCCTGGTTTACATTTTTTTGATTATGTAGTTGTATATGTATATATATATATATATATATATATATATATATATTTATTATATATATATATTTTATACTAATGGTGATATATCTATATTTCCACATATGCCTACTTATCGGCCCGTTTTGAAGAACCTGTTTATGTTTACTGTGATCGTCTTGGTGATGTGATACACGCAGCTCAAAAAGTCCGTCCTTGTCTCACTGTATGATGAAAGTTTGGCCTTAAAGCGCGGACTACATATCCCATGATCCTCTGCAACATAACATCCGGTTTCCAGTGGCGGCGCGTCACTTCCGGTTTCGGAGATCAGAGCGTGGACTACATATCCCATGATCCTCGGCAACATAACATCCGGTCTCAAGTGGTGTCGCATCACTTCCGGTTTCGGAGATAATATGAATACTGAAGTACCCATAGATCCAGGGTGACCAGCGTCACTTCCAGAGAATATATGAAAAGTAAAGCACCCTTGGATCTAGGGTGATCGACGGAACAATATATGTCACTTGGAATTTTGATATCACCATTGCTATATTTTATTTATATCTCTCTGTTGCCGATCATGTTTTATTCAGATTTGCATCAATCTATTGTCTAGGACTACATTTCCCATGAGGTACCGACCGGAAGTCTGGTCGTTTGTCAATAATACATACAGCAATTTATTTTAAAACATAAAGTTTTGATTTAATGATTTTTAGATAGTTAGATATCGATTGTTCCAAAGCCAAATAGAATTTAATATATGGATGGAATATCTTTAGGTATTCTCTCACCTGTTTCAGATCAGTGACTGTGTAGCTGATGACCACTTCCTGTGTGTAACCAATTGGTTAATTTTCACATAAATACCGAGCTCCCCACACCAGCAGCATGTCTTGAAAAAGGTCCCAGTGACCAAAATGCGTTGACATATTACTGAAGTTGTGAGTAGCCCAATACTTGAATTCTGTTATTTTTTCTCATCGTACATTTTGGACTATTTTTTCTTATATTATTTAATTTTTTATTTTTTTTTGTCTTGGACTTTTATATGTATCACTCTATGGTGTTATGCATGCACCATTTTTAGATTTTTTTTTTAGTAGTTGTCAAATTTTTTTTACTTATTAAAATTTATTGGATGAAAAAAACTGTATGGATTTACACTTTGGAGGATTTACATTGAAGGACTAAACACTGTTGGAAATAGATACCTTTATAGGAGTTCCATTGTGCTATTCAACGTGAGTTGGGGTATGATTCTATATCTTTTCATCCAAAAGAAACCTCTCTGTGATTTAACACCTATGATATAGCGTGAGTCTGGGTACGCTATTACTAGAAAGTGTTTACATCTATTGGAAATAATTATATATATGTATCCACAATAATTTGCAAGAAAGATACCTTTAGGTTTCTACATACAACAATGAGAAGTGAGTTTTGGTATGCCAATCTGTTTAGGAAGATTACTAACATCAAAAGATACCTTTTATTATATATACTCGCCACATCTGATGTGAGTGGGGTACGCTATGATATATCATCTCAGAACAGACATCTTATGCTGAATGATATTTCCATGTTTGATGGGGTTTTTTTTAAATTGAGTATTTTTTATTGAGTTTTCGAACAAATACCCAACAACAATTAGAAAATGCAGAATATCTGCGTTAAGGCAGATGTGAAAACATATAAAACATAAATTGGGGAGAAACATATAGCAATGTACACAGAATTAGAATATGATACATAGATATCAGGATATGTTAAGTACTCTGTAACCAAAATTTTGAAACAAAAAGTGACTTGAAGGCGCCAATCAAGCCAGTAAATCCTGAGATATGAGAAGTACAGTGTATAATCCTTGATTCTTCCCCTTAAATATTACAGATATCCCAACACTACCAATCTTAATATAAGGATCTCATAGCAAGACTACAGGGAATATCTTAATAGAAATACATGCACATCAATCCAAATATCAGAAACATACATATACCCCAAAAGAAATAAATATAAATCAAACCTCCCCATAACCCCCCACCCTGTATGGCCTAACCCCAACACAGGCATACTTGGATCCCTTAAAAGAAAAAATACCCTCCTCCCTATCCCCTTAAACTAACTAACACCAATCCTCCCCTCCACTAACTCTCCAGCCTAACCAGTTATATAATTACTCCCATACATTAATACATAACAGGATACTGACCCAACCCAGACAATAATTAGCAGATCAATCAGGATATACAGGTATAGACCTGAGCATCAAATTCAACAACATTGAATATATAAATATCAACAACAGTTATTAACAGGGAAGACACATAAAAACATCAGTAATGATACAATATATTCTAAAATCCCCTAAGCACCCCCCCCCCCCAACCCAAATAAAGAATTTTAATACCACATATAAGACATACCTGACCATGAGCCAGGTATGGCCCAGCTCCCAGGCACAAAAGGAGAATGAAAATGAAATCCCTCCAGCACAGGAAAACAAAACAGAATCTAGACTGGACACCAGAAATATAAACAAACAAAGCAACAGGATATACATGTATACAGCAAAAGAAAAATGGTTTCCAATATACTAATCAGGCCAAGCTTCAGCCCCCTGTGAAATAATTAAAAGAGATAGAGTCCCGGACCAGCCTACCCAAAAACAAACATAATAGTATAAATCACAAATTTCCATCACAGCCGGTGGGAATAGATATCGAGCTTTTGGAAGAGCCACTGAAGAATTAAAATATCCAGAAACTGAGAGATCGTCAAACTTGGGAAGAAACACTTCAGGTCCAGAAAGTGAAGGAGAAAATGGAGTATCAACGAAACAGCCAGCAATGATGGCAGATGGAAACTGAGGCTTTAAGGTGGTTAGACAGTCATCAACTCCCCCCAAATTAGGATCACAGCCCTCATTATCAGGAAGCTGAACTTCAGTATATGGTATGTAATAACATGATGGAGAGAGTTCAAAGAGTAATTTTTCCACCCTGTCCACAAGCCTTTCTTCGGAGTTGGTGATGGCTTTAAGGAGAAGTTCCATATTATTTATAGAAAGCATAGCCACCTCAGGAGATATTCGTATAATCAGGTACAATACTTCACTTCACTGCACTCCAGGGCACTCGGTATAACAGCAGGAGATCCACCTTCAGCCTGCAGTGCTTTGCTGATGCAGAGTAGCGCTTCAAAATGGGGGCCCGGTTCAGAAACTACAAGATCAGAATGGTCACCAACAGTCTACTCACTGCAAGAAGACGGTTATCCACAACCTTAGTTTCTCAGGGCACTGACCGGCATAAATATATTCCCAATTAAGGTATTGTAGTAAGAGCAGCAGCGATCATTTATACCGAATGTGAGATGCCGGTCGGGCCCGGTAGCCATAGGTCCTCAGAAGTTAACATAAAATTGTGAACAGACAGGAGCAACGTCCTCCACCCTCCCGCTCACCCAGGACACCAGACAGGAGGGCTGTGGAATCAGTGCCGGAGCTAGGATCCGCAGCAGTTGCCGAAGTTGGATCCAAGATGGCGCCCGCAATTAGGAGACGCCACAGGGGGAAAGAGAATTATCCCACAGCACCGCAGCCAGAGGAAACAGGCAGGTCGAGAGACTTCAGGAGCGTGGAGGGGTAAGTAAACCACAACGTGCCGAAGTAAAAGGCCGGTCAAAGGGTTCAGGATATTAATACCGGATCTGTAGGCTAGGAGCTGTAAAATCAGCCTCCTTCTCCTAGCTCATCCTGGCCACGCCCCCATGTTTGATGGTTTGAAAACAGAACTACACATTAGTTTTCCTTTCTGCTTGATGTCCCCCTCTGTGTTTCAAATAAACAACTGCTATATTGAGGACTCCATCCAGAAAACAGAATCTCACTGATTCCACTCAGCGTTGACATTATTGTGATCAAAAGGGATGTATTATTATCATATCATATCTATGTAGCGCCGCCGTTTTTACTTTTTACTCCATTCTCTTGTTTTAAATACTTAAACCCCCCCCCCCCCCTCCTCCCGACTCCAGGAAGACATCCACAGTGTGAGATAGGCAAAAGGGACTCTTAAGCTGATTTGCTCCAATTGTTCACTAATGCAGAAACACATTTTAAATAGACTACTTATGGAAATGCACATATGGTGTCACTTCCGAAATCGTGAACAGAGTCTCCGCCACAGCTGGTGGTGCACTGGTTGGTCAGAAGTGGAGATTATTTCTTGTAGAGAGGAATCTTTGTCTTGGGAGAATGAACACTCTCCAAATTACCTAATCACACCAGGAGGCCAAGGAACACCATGGAAGTCAAAGAAATCTGTGACAATTGAGGCCTGTTTAAATTCCAGCCATGCAACTCTTGAAGCAGTTTTGCAAGATGGAAATATGCGGTGTGGTCTCAAATACTCAATTGAAATCAGTACCTGTTCACCAGATCCTGAAGTTTCTGCATGGGTTCTGGCTCCCCATCTCGGCCACAAGTCAGTATCTCCCGTCCATCGTATACTCGAATGATTCTATCTGCTGTGTTTATCAAGAAACAGCTGCACAGGAACAATAATTACACACATCAGTATATAACAAACATTATTAATGTAAGATATTCTTAGAATTAGGTAAAAATTTAAAATACAATAAGAAAAGCAGCAGCAGGTCAGTTTACTGTTCAGCAAAATAGATGTCGAAGGACTGAGGGAAATAAACGCTCTTCAAAGGCACAATAGATCATGTCTAAAGGTTTAATAAATAAATGACCATTTCTTTTTAAATATTATTTATGAATGGATCATAACGGAAATGGCAATAGATACACATATAATCAATGATGATTTACATAAACAACTTATAGAAATGGGTAGACAAGATAGAAAAAAATAAGAGTTATGGTATAACATACATTTGTTAACTCTTTTTCTTCGAGGTCCATGGGGACACATCCATTACGTTGGGGTATGAATCCCGGTCACCAAACAGTTAATACAAACGAGCTCTCTGCTCCCAGGATGCACCGGGTTTCCTCCTCATATACCCCACCTCCTGCCTCAGGTAGCCAGTTCGTTACCAAGCTCAAGCAGGCAGAGACAAACAAAGGGTAAGAAAGAAAAGACCCACACTTACGAGTCCAGACTCTCAAGAGAAGAAACTACGGAAAACCTCCCCCAGAACTACAGAAGGTGCATCTGGGTGGGTGTCCTGTGGAACCCATGGACCTCGGAAGAAAAAGAGTTAAAAGGTATGTTATACCATAACTTATTTTCTTCTTCGGGGTCCATGGGGTCCACAGCCATAACGTTGGGGATATCCCAAAGCACTAACCCTACGGGCGGGGACGCTTCTGACTCTCGGCAGAGAGGAGAATCCTACGCCTGAAGGAGGTATCCTGAGAGGCAAAAGTGTCAAAGGCATAAAATTTGACAAAGGTATGGATGGAAGACCATGTAGCTGCTTTACATAATTGCTCAGCAGAAGCACCCCGGCGGGCCGCCCATTATGGACCTACTGCCCTAGTAGAAAGTGCCGTCACTGAAACCGGCACACGCATACCAGCCTGTGTATAAGCCAATGAAATTGCCATGCGAATCCACCTGGCCAGTGTCTGTTTATTGGCTGGCCAGCCACGCTTATGACAACCATAAAGCACAAAAAGTGAATCAGACTTCCTCCATTTGCTCGTGCGTTTAACATAAATTCTCAACGCACGGACCACTTCCAGGGAAGCCTCACCTTGTGAGAGACTTGTGCCCTGAAATGCTGGAACTACTATTTCTTCATTAATATGAAATTTAGACACCACTTTCGGAAGGTAACCCTCCCTAGTACGTAGTACTGCTCTATCTTGATGAAATATCAAGAACGGCTCCCGGAAGGAAAGCGCAGCTAAATCCGACACTCTACGTGCAGATGCCATAGCAAGGAGGAATACCGTCTTTGCTGTTAGCCACTTGATGTCTATTGAATTTAAATGTTCGAACGGAAGAGTCTGTAAAACCTTCAGAGTCAAGTCCCACGGAACAACCGGGGAAACGAAGGGAGGCTGAATCCTCAACACCCCCTGAAAAAACTGTACATGTTCTTGCTTTGATACTGCTGGTGCAGTTGTTTTGCCTTACTAGCCTGATTGTCCGACTGTATCTGCACCGACCTGCCCTTTAAGATTTCCTGAGCCTGCACTAAAGCTTTGAATATAGCTCTTAGTTCCAGGATATTTATCGGTAGCCGGCTTTCTGTCACTGATCACTTTCCTTGGAAAGTGTGTGACCCAGTCATCGCCCCCCAACCTTGAAGACTGGCGTCGGTTTTGACTAATGTCCAATCCGACACCCAAAAGGGGCGACCCTGCCTGAGATGCTTTGTCTGCAACCACCAGGTCAGGTACAACCGTACCTCTGGAGAGAGATGCAGCAGCTGGGACCTGATCGTGCGATGATCCTTGTTCCAGCGGGACAGAATGAATTGCTGCAGTGGTCTGGAGTGGAATTGAGCGTATTCCACCATCCTGAAGGTGGCCACCATCGACCCCAGGACCTGCATGGCTACTAGAACGGATACTTGTCTGTTGCGAAGCAACCTGCGTATTCGTGGTTGTAGAGCAAGGATCTTCTCCTCCGGCAGATATATTCTCTGCACCACGGAGTCCAATCTCGCTCCCAAATGACACATCTGTTGTACCGGACAGGGTGACGACTTTTGCCAGTTTATGATTCAGCCGTGACTGTACAGAAATACAGAAATGATACTGTCAGCCTCAAATGATCCTGTAACTGCTGCAGGGACTGCCCCAGCAACAGGAGGTCGTCCAAGTAAGGCAAAATCCTGACGCCTTGGCGCCTGAGCCATGTCATCATCACTGCCATCACCTTGGTGAATACCCGAGGGGCTGTGGACAGGCCAAACGGCAGGGCCTGGAACTGAAAATGTTCCTCCCCTACCGCAAAACGAAGACATTTTTGATGAGCCTGTGTGATTGGGATGTGAAAGTAGGCATCTTGTATGTCTAGGGACACCATATAGTCCCCCTGTTCCATTGCCAACACAATCGATCGCAATGTTTCCATCCTGAACCTGGGAGCTCGAACAAATTTGTTGAGCACTCTCAGATTTAGAATAGGCCAGTATGACCCATTCGGTTTCAGAGGTGCCAGGGCTCTGAGAACCGAAGCAGTCGGCCCCCCACCCTGGGATCCCCCAGGGGGAGGCCCGTCCCATCAGGCCACTGGTTTATCCTGGACCCTAGATCCTGGAAGTTTGTTTTGCCAGGGCTTCCTGGGTCCTGCCTTTCTTGGTGGAAATCTCACTGAGGGCTGACCTTTGGCCTTGCCCTGCGGCCGAAACCCCCGAAAGGACGCCTGATGGCAAACCTGCAGTCTTTGAGGCTGCCATGGAGGATCCAATTTTGTCCAGTTCTGGACCAAAGAGCACACCTCCTGTGAATGGAAGGAATTCTAGGGCCTTTTTGGACCCGACATCTGCCCTCCAATCTTTCAACCAGAGGATCCTACGTGCCACCACGGACTCAGCTGAAACTTTAGAGGAAAGGATCCCTGCATCCAAGGCGGCATCACCCAAATAAGAGGCCCCTTCTCTAATAAAGGAGATCATATCCAGTTGCTCCTTAGAGGCATCTGGTAAAGACTCCGTTAGAGTTTTGGCCCACTCCTCAATAGCTCTTGCTACCCAGGCAGTGGCCATAGCTGGGCGGGTGGCCGTTCCTGCCAGCGAAAAAATTGATTTGAGACAAGACTCCAGTCTCCTATCCGTGGTTTCCTTCAGCGAAACTGCTGGGATTAGCAAAGTGGTACGTTTAATCAGCTGTGCCACATGCGCATCAACTGATAGTGGATTCTCCGACTTGGCACAGTCCTCTGCTGGAAAAAGATATAGAAGCGCCATTCTTTTAGAAGAATGGCTTATCTTATCTGGACGGACCCAGGCTTCCTCCATAAGTTCTGATAAATGTTCAGACTTTGGGAATTCTGCCTTAACCACTTTTTGGCGCTTGAACAGGGGGGCTTTCCAAAGCGGAAGATCCCCTTGCTCGATATTTAACACCGATTTTACAGCCCTTATCAGAAAAGGGCCATCGGCTACTGGGAAATGATCATCACCCTCCTCGGAGCTAGACTCCTGCGAAAAGTCCTGGGCCTGTTCCTCGGAGGCACTCGAGTACTCACCATATAAGGCGTCACATGGTGCCTAGATTTAGGCTGCTTTGGCTTGACAGCCTGAGGCTGAAAAACCCCCGAGGATGATGCCATAACCTTACGAGCACCAGGGTCCATCCAAGGCGATGGGCATAGGATGCATCTGCTGAGGCAAACCCCAAACCGGTGGTACCGGGGCAGCCAGCCGTTCCGCCACCTGAGCCATAACCTGAGAAAATGATGCCCAAGGAGGCTCAGGGCCTGAAACAGGCAAACTTAATTGGTGTGGTGGCTGTCTGAAACAGTTCCCACAAAGCCCATTTTGTAGAAAGTCCTGTGGGGACAAACCTGCCTTGCAGGCTACACAGGATATTAGCAACGGGGCTCCCGCCACCTGACCCACAGACTCCTTAGACATAACACTATGCCACTGGTTCTGAGTGTATATGTGCTGCTTTCTACTCTCAACCCACACACCTGTAGCAAGGGAAGGGGAGAGACAGTGACAGTATACAGGAATTACAGTTCTTTTACAGAAGAAACAGTATCCATAAACAACAATCACATGTCATGCATAAATACTCTGCGAGCCATATGCATATAAACTCTCAATACCATAATCAGCCTCAGCTTAGGTAGGATAGAGCCCTGTAAAAACCTAGACCAGCAGTAGGCAAGGTATACAGGGAGACTGCCCAGCGTCCCTCTTGAAGGAGCAGCGTTCAGAGAGCAACTGACATACACTCTGGCTGCCCTATATGGAGGCTGGGAGGAACAATCCACAATCAACTGTGCAAGAGGACTGAACTAGCCTGTGGATTGGGGGAGGGGCCGCCGGGGAAGCGTACCTCCCCTATGCTGCTTGGACCTGCCCGGTAAACTGACCTGGCCGCCGCCACAAGCCCCGGCTGGTCAGGAACATCAAATCCCGGCGGTCTAGGCTAGGAGAACAAGCCGTATGCCTCCTGACTGCAGCGCGCCTCTGGCCAGTCTCTCCGCCGGAGGCCGGACCGCCACTTGTTACTCGTCTGCAGGACTGCTCCAGCAGTCCCACTGTCTATGTGGTGAACACACCAAACAGGAAGAACTGGCTACCTGAGGCAGGAGGTGGGGTATATGAGGAGGAAACCCGATGCATCCTAGGAGCAGAGAGCTCGTTTGTATTAACTGTTTGGTGACCGGGATTCATACCCCAACGTAATGGCTGTGGACCCCATGGACCCCGAAGAAGAAAAAGATCATACATTTCGCCTTCATCCACTTGAGGGACACTGGACCATGAGGTTTAGAGGCTAGTTTTAGGCACTTTAAAACATCCAATACACTTGAGCTACTCAACCTTCTAGGGCCCCATCCTGCAGGAGAGGGGTATTCAACCTGCGGCTTCCAGCTGCTGTGGAACTATACATCCCAAGCATGCCCTGCCACAGTTTTTCCATGCCCTAATAGCTAAACTGTGGCTTGGCATGCTGGGATGTGCAGTTCCACAACAGCTGAATGTCTGCTGTAGAAAAGGCAGGTTTTTTTCAGTGTCCACAGGATAGGTTCTTTTTCAGTGCTGCCTTAGCAGCTTGATACTGTACATGTTCTTGCTTTGATACTGCTGGTGCAGTTGTTTTGCCTTACTAGCCTGACTGAGAACAAGAGCAGACTGCTCTTGGTGCAACCACTGTCTCTGGTGTGGGACTTTTCATCTGAGTTGAGCCCTTTACTGGCACTGCTTCAATAGCAGGTTAAGTCACTCCTCTTTCCCAGTGACGGCAAGTGGGTATGTCAATTAAGGGTTATGGTATAAAAGAGACAGTAAAAAGGTCGAGAATGTCTAGATAGACACCAGATGTTAGACAGTCAATAGATCCGACACACGGAAGGTCGACATGTACAAATAATCAACACAAATGGTCAGCACCCTAACCTTAACCTTGGTGCCTAACCCTCCCTCCTGGTACCTAACTCTAACCGTTGGCGTAGGTGCCTGACCCTAACTGTCCCTTCTAGTGCCTAACCCTCCGGTAAGTGCCTAACCCTCCCTCCTGGTACCTAATCCTAACAGGCGAGGTAAGTGCCTAACCCTAAAAAAAAAAAAAAAGCATGTGTCAACCATTTTCAGGTCGACATCTTGACCATGTCGAAATTTAATGTGTCGACCTTTTGTTTCTGCCGCCTGTCTAACATCTGGTATTTATCTAGACATTGTGGACCCTTTTTTACTGTCTGGATAACAAATTAAGTGGTGGGTCAGTAGCTAGGCATTGAACATTTGTGAGGTGGAGTCAGGTGGTGGTGATGGCTTGTCTTTATGGATCTTCTGTTCAACATCAGAGAGAGAGTGTTCCTTTCAGGGCATAAGAGATTCATTACACGGACCGCTAAAAGGTGTATATTGGATCTTAATTTCTGTATTAAAAAATCTTTGGGAAGATAGTTTTGACTTGTGCGGTATTCATAGTTCCACTTGTAGATTGAATCATCTCAAAATGGGACAAGTTGCACCATCACTTGACCAGACTGCTCATCAATCTATTGAATACGGGTGCAGGGTGTGCAGTGTTGGCCCGTGTGTACCGCACACCCTGCACCCAATATAGATACGTCCCTGGATGTATGGGTGCGGTGCTGGCACAAAATGAAGTCGGTGACAACCCTCAGAACAAAGCACAGAAAGAGACACCTAGAACATTGTGTGGGGACCCAGCCTTATTAGCATGGTTAAATTAATTGAACATTCCACTCCTACCTGCCCTTCCGTGCAAATTCTATGGATTTGATAGCAGTTGTATTACTGGTCCCTGTTGTAACTCGGAAGGATGCCACCAGATCCTGAGTGTTTGTCTTCAACACTAAGATCTGAGTAAGAATTCAAGGAAACACATGAAATCCCATGATGAGCTTCATTATTAAATATTTTCAAAAACACTTCTTTCAAAATAGATAAAAATGTGTAATATATCCTTACTTTTCCTTTTGCATTTCCTGTATAGATATATTCTCCTCTTCGATCAAAAGATGCTACAACATTGAGGTCCGAGTCATCATCCACAGGTAGGACTACGTGGCTGGAGTCCGATAGTGTTAGCATAACAGGAGCAGATTTCATGGGGCACACTAGAACTTTGTCCCTGTTGAGAGATGTATTAATCAATCGAGAGAGGCATCTTGTATCAATGAGCTGTGGTGCACCCATCAGCCACAATAAATGCATTCTTGTTTCAGCACTGTATTTACTGTGCCCTTTATAAATTCTTCACTGCAGTCCCATGCAATACTAGTGGCACACACCTCCTCAGCTGATGCTGCCCATCAGCTGTTACCACTGACCACCACCACCCAATATCAGTGGGAGCAGAGAGGTTCCAAAAAAATCATGACCTTTCATCCAAATAAATAATTATTTATTTGGATGAAACAAAAGTTCATGATTCCTCTGGTCTTATAATAAATAAAGTCAGATGTGTAAACATTTTTTCTTTCTTCACTATCCATGGCAGCCATTACAATCAGTTAAGTCCCATACTAAATATGTAGGAGGCAGGTAGCTTTCAAACATGTCCCCTGCTAGTATTTAGAGGAGTTCCTTCACTTCCCCTGTGTCTTTCCGGTCATTAGCTCAGGGATGGGCAATGAGCGGCCCTCCAGCTGCTGTGGAACTACAGATCTTAGTATGCCCTACCACAGCTTTGCTATCAGGTCATGCTAAACCTGTGGCAAGACATGCTGGGATGTGTTGTTCAACAGAAGCTGGAGGGCCACTTACTGTCCACCCCTGCTCTAGCTGGTGCAGGCAAGCAGTGTTTTTTGCCTGTGTGATTGAATGCATGGCTTTACTCTCTCTCTTAATCCAGGGACAAACTTCCTGTCTGATATTACACCAGTCCCAGCAGCGATTAAAGGATATTAGTCTCCCACTTCAAGAGAGTCTATACAGAAAGCAAGGACCACAGTACAGTTTCCATTTCCCGGAGTGCAGGACTCCAGTGCACATTTCCCGGAGTGCAGGACTCCAGGGCACATGGAAAGCCCAAACAACCAAATGATACTCCCTGTTCCCAGTAGTCCCTTAAAATTTAGGGAACTTCTTGAATACGTTGTGGATAATAATACAGTAATAGGCCCAGTTCTTTCAGCCTGTTTGCGAATTCTAGATAAATGTAGGTAGTACACAAAGGAGGTGCTTCGTACCCCCCCAAATAAAGCAGCCTATAAAACATAGGTTCCACCGAAGAACCAAAAGAAGGAGAGTTCTGGTAAAACGACAAGGGACTTGAGATAGGCATCGAAATACCGGCGCCTATCCCCGAAGCTGGAATCATGCAGGACACGTGGCCAATCGAAAGTAAGCCGGATGCCCTCAGTGATAGGCGTGGGGGGGGGGTTCACTGGGAGTGTTAGGTTCAGGTAAATTAGCGGGATTAGCCTTAGGTTGTGGGGGGGGGGGGGGTTAGGCAGCCCTAGGGGGAGGGTTAGGGTCAGACACCATTGGGCGTTTAAGGTTAGCCACAAAGAGGGTAAACTTAGGTTTAGGCACTTACGGGGAGTGTTAGGAAGGAGAATCTGAAGAATCAAACTCTCATACAGAAAAGGAAACAAGTGGCCAAGAGAATAAACCCATAGAAGCCAGGTGCATCAGGGCGTGCCTATGGACTTGGAAGAAAGAGTTGATAAGGGTAAGTCTTACCATAACTCTCCTTTTCTTCTTCAGGGCCCAAAGGGCTCCACAGGGGAGTCAATGGGGATGTCCCAAAGCAGTTGTTCAAGGGCGGGGACGCTCCTGAGCCGAGAGGAGAACCAGACGCCCGAAGGCAGCGTCCTGAGAGGCAAATGTATCAAAGGCATAGAACCTAAGAAAGCTGTGGACAGAAGACCATGTGGCCGCCTTGCATAGCTGTTCAGCAGAGGCGCCACGCTGGGCTACCCAAGAGGGACCCACAAAGCGAGTAGAATGAGCAGATACTGTAGCCGGCACAGGAAGGCCCGTCTGAGAATGAGCCTGTGAGATAGTCATGCGAAGCCATCTGGCCAGAGTCTGTTTTTTTTTGTGCAATCTGTTTTTATTAAGAGTTCCAAAGAGAAAACATACAGAGGCATAAAAATGGCAACATATTCATATCAAAATGTATACAAATTGGAATCCAGTATTACAAATTTATATAAGAAACCCTAATTATATTGAATAACAAAGGAATACAGAAGAAAGGAAAAGAACAGAAGGAGTATCAGACAGGGGGGACTGGGGAGGGTCATCTTGTAAGATTAATTTAAGCCAATTGTAAAGAGGCCATATCATATTACGCCATGGGTTCCCAACCACAGTCCTCAAGGCACACTAACAGTCCAGGTTTTAGGGATAGCCATACTTGAGCACAAGTGACTTAATTAGTACCTCAGTTATTTTGAATTAACCATCTGTGCACAATCATGGATATAACTAAAACCAGGACTGTTGGTGTGCCTTGAGGACCGCTGAGGTTTTATATTTTAACCATGGATACCAAGTATTAGTGAAAATAGAAGCCCTGTTGGTAGAAAAGATTGAGATTTTCCATGGACATATAGTAATAAATTCTCCGGAACCAAATCTTTACGAGTAGGGGGGTTGCGGGAATTCCAAAAAGTTTGGATGACTGCCCTTGCGGCATTACTAAAATGGCGCAGCAGAGACTTTTTGTAGCATCCCAGTGAGGTATGTGATTGATTAAGTAGCCAGAATGCCGTATCAGTAGGGACAGGGGTGCCTATAATTTGTTGTGAAATGGAGATAACCTCTGACCAAAATGTAGATATCCGAGGGCAATCCCACCATATATGCCGTAGTGATCCTGGGGCTTTGAGACATCTCCAACAAGAGCCGGATTTCATTGGGAACATGGCATGGAGTAGAGAAGGGTGTCTGTACCATCTCATTAAAATCTTATACGGAGTTTCTTTAATAGTCGTGTAGACTGAGCTACAGTGAGTTTTGAGAAATATAGTTTGCCACTCTTGCTCCGTGAGGGAAATACCCATATCTAGTTCCCATTTTTTAGCCCAAGGAGGAATGGAAGAGGAAGAGTTGGTTAAGAGTATCTGGTATATGACAGAAATTGTGTGGGAGGGAGAAGCTGGCGAGATACAGAGTCTCTCAAATGAAGTGAGGTCTCTATTAGAAATTTTTAGTCTGTCTGCGGAGGTCAGAAATTGGCGAACCTTCCAGAAATCAAAGTGTGGGATTGACCAATTTCCCTGGAGTTCAGTTAATGGTTTAACACCTGACGTAGTCACCAACTTGCCAGTTCTAAAAAGGCCTTCCCACATTAGGAAAATGTGTAAGATTAATACCAGGGGGGAAATCATTGTTAGCCAGAAATTAAGGGATAGACGGCTTAAGGACTTCCAAATAGAGGGAGAGGGAGAAATGGTCAGATGAGGAATATCTAATTTAGGAATAGAAGGAAGCCAAGGTATAATTTCAGGGGGGAGATTCAAGAAGCAACCTTCGAGAGTGTCCCATTGCTTGACCTCTCATTATCTAGTCCACTCAAGGATTCTATTAAGATGAGTAGCATGGTAGTATGATTTGATGTCTGGAAGTTGGAGACCGGCCAATTGTTTTGGCAGTACTAAAAGATCACGTCTGATCCGAGGTTTTTTCCTAGACCAGATAAATTGCTGGATTAAGAAATGCAGCGAACGAAACCAAGAATCTGGAATCTGAATGGGTAGAGATTGAAAAAGGTAAAGCAACTTGGGAAGCGTATTAAATTTGACCACATTAATTTTCCCAATCAAGAAAGGTGCTTCAAATGCCAATGGGAATAATCCGTTCGGATGGATGAGAGGAGAGAAATTAGTGGCAAAAAGTTGCGACAAGCTTTTAGTAATTTTTACCCCTAAATAGGTGATATGGGAGGAATGCCAAGGGAAAGGGAAAGCGGACTGTAGACCTGAAATTACAGAGGTGTGAGCGGACAAATTTAAAGCCCAAGATTTTGAGAAATTAATGTTGAAATTGGACAACTGTCCAAAATGTTCAAATTCACGCATTAAGTGAGGCAGAGAAGTCACTGGGTGGGACACGATAGCTAGTAGGTCATCTGCGAATAGTGCCAGTTTATGTTCCTAGTCACCTGCTAGAATCCCAGAAATATGAGGGTTGGCTCGTACAGATCTTGCTAATGCCTCCATGCAAAAGATGAAAAATCAACGACGACACAGGGCAATCCTGTCATGTGCCATTGTTTATAGAAAAGAGTCTAGATAAATCACCATTGACTCTCACCCTCGCCGAGGGACAGGAATATAAAGATAAAATCCTATGAAGGGTGAGAGGACCCAATCCCATGTGGACAAGCACAGACCTCATAAAAGACCAATTGATTCTATCAAATGTTTTTTATGCGTCGGTTGAGAGTAGGATGAACCAGGCTGAGGACATTCATGGTGTGATCACGTTGCCTCACGACCCTTGAAAAATCCAATTTGGACATTGTGGATCAACTGAGGAAGGAGGGGATTTAGCCTATTGGCTATTAATTTGGCATATAATTTAAGGTCCACGTTCAATAACGAGATGGGTCTGTAGCTTGGGCTTACCTGTTTTGGTAATGACTGAAATGTGTGCTTCCAGGAACCGCTTAGAGCAGAGGTTCCCAATTACTGTCCTCAAGGCTCCCCAACAGTTCAGGTTTTAGAGATATTCATGGTTGAGCACAGGTGATTTAATTAGTACTTCAGTCAATTTGATTTAACCACCTGTGCTTAACCTCAACTGTTGGGGAGCCTTGAGGACCACGTTTGGGAACCTATGGCTTAGAGAATCGAGATTCCGCTGTGATGTTATTAAAAGCGTTTAACATCACAGGGGCTAGTTTGTCTTGAAAAATCTTGTATAATTAGGCAGTCAAGTCCAGGGCTTTTGCCCGCAAGCGAAGAAGCTATAGCTAGCTTCAATTCTTGCATGGAAAACGGACTTTCCAAAGCGAGTTTATCTGAAGGGGAGATAGTAGAGAAGGAAATAGAGGCGAGATAATCTAGAACAAGTTGTGAAGTAAGGGGATTAGACGAGACAGGATTAAGGTCAGGCAGGTTATAGAGGGTGGAGTAATAGTGTTGGAAGCAAGTTTAGAGGTCTCAACATGGTGTGTTCCCTGAATATCCCTAAGTGTGTGTATGAATACAGATGCTCGCTAGTCTCTCAGCGCTCTAGCCAAAAGTTTTCCCGGCTTGTTCCCCCATTGGTAAAAGAGAATTGTACACTTTTTTAAAGACGATTGGATGTTATTCTAAAGTATTTTACTAAGAGCATTGTGGGTTTCCAAAAGCTTATGGTAGTCATCTTTAGACATGGTCATCTTATGAGATGCCTCTAGTGACTTAGGCCCTCATTCAGATCCACTCGCGAGCGGCTGTCCGCTCGCAAGTGGGTCGATGGTCTGCACTGCGCATGCGCACGACGGAGGGAGCTCCGTCGTGCGCATGTGCGAGACGCGACGAGCGAAGGACTTTCCTTCGCTCGGAGTGTCTCATCAAAGGGGGCGTGCTGTCGATGTTGACTGACAGCACGCCCCCTTTGGTGGGCATGCCTGCCAGACGGAGGCGTTCCCAAGGGAACGCCTACCGTCTGAAGCCGGCCCCACTGACATCACTAGTGATGTCAGTGGGAGTGATTTTGGCTCTGATAGAGCCAAAATCACTCCTGGCCTTGCGGTTGAAAACCTCAACCGCAGACTGTTGCTCACAGTTTCGATGGTCGCGATGGTCAAGACCATCGCGACCATCATCCTGCACGCTCGTATATGCTGTGGGTGGTGACCCACAGCTATACGAGCGTCCAGGAGGACGCTCCATATTAATGGAGGTGGGCCCTGATTCAGAGCGAGCGCTCTGGTCAGAGCGTCCGGCTCTGAATCAGGGCCTTAATCTGTTGTAACATGACCGCAATCTGTGCATATTTTTGTTTTTTAATATATGAGCCTAATTTAATAAGCTTGCCTCGGATGACGCATTTGAGCGCCTCCCAAACTGAAATTGGGGAAATTTCTGGGGTAACATTATGGGCAATGTAGTCAGACAGAGCCGTATCAAGTTCAGCTTTACAGTATGCGTCTTGAAGAAGGGATTCATTAAGTCGCCATGTCCACTGCTTAGAGGAAAGATGTGTGAGAGTCAGTCAGGGAGACTGGACCGTGATCCGACCAGGTTATTGTCAATGTCAATTTCAGCGAGCATGTGTAGGTGTCTATGACTGAGGAATAGATAGTCTAAGCGAGAATAAGTGTTGTGTGGATGGAAGTAGGAGGAATAGTTGCAGCCTGTGGGATATAAAGTCCTCCAGGAGTCTGCCAATTGGTAATTATGGAACAATGGACCTCATTCAGACCCGGTCGCAAGCGCTGAGCGCTCGCAACCGGGTCGATGTTTAGGCCCTGCGCACCCGCAGCTGCCGCACTGCGCAAGTCCCGGAGCGAGAGAGAAATTTTCTCGCTCCGGAGCTCACTACAAAAGGGGCGGCTGTCGATGGTGATCGACAGCTCGACCCGTTTTGTAGGCGGGGTGGTGGTCTCACAAACGGAGGCGTTCCTTAAGGAACGCCTGCCGTTTTGTGGGCGGCCTCACTGACATCAGCAGTGATGTCAGTGGGGAGCTTCCTGTTCGATCAGAGCAGGAAGCTCCCTGGGGCTTGCGGTTGCGGAGACCCAACCTTAGGGTCTCGTCGCAA
The DNA here is from genome assembly GCA_031769625.1 of Taudactylus pleione. NCBI lineage: Eukaryota > Metazoa > Chordata > Amphibia > Anura > Myobatrachidae > Taudactylus > Taudactylus pleione. The sequence continues at coordinate 9,196,768 of JAUIMM010000241.1, forward strand.
GCCCCGATGGTCTTGACCATCGCGACCATCAACCTGGTCAGTCGCTAAAGCTGTGGGTGGTAACTCACAGCTTAGCTAGCGACAAGGAGGCCGCACTTGAAAAGGCAAGCGGCCGCCCTCATTCAGAGCAAGCGCTAGTAGGGGGTCCAACGTCCAGTTGAGATGTCCGCCCAAAAGTATCATACCTTTAATTAAGGGATCAAGTCTGAGGCAGATCGAAGGAAGTTATATTGGCCTTGGTTGGGGAATATATATTAATGAATGTGAAGTCCTGGTTATATATGTGGCATGTAAGCAAGAGGAGTCTACCTGGAATCAGTCCACCTATGGTTACAAGATGGGTAGTTTCTGTGAGAAAAGGATTGCAACCCCTTTAGATTTCCCATCGGGGCTATTATTATAGAAGAAAAAAGGATAATGCTCATCACGCAGAGACTGGGATAGTGCGGATAGTTTAAAATAGGTCTCCTGGACCAGTGCTACATCTACCCTGTTTGCACATAAGTAGAGTAAAAGTTTAGATCGTTTTTCGGATGAATTGAGTCCACAGGCATTTATGGAGGAGATTAGAAGTTTAGTAGGTAGAGACATCAGGGAGAGCAGAGGAGTGGAAGCAATCATAAGCCCTGGAAGGGAAAGGGGAAAGAGAAACGGAAAAGTACAAATAGTAACAAAATATACGAGAAACAATGAAAAACCCACGACTAAGATCATGGAACGAAAGTTATGATCAGAGTTCTCAGTAGTATTATACATCACGGAGGGTGGCATCAACTTGAACCTCAAACATATAGCATAACATAAAATCTAGATAAAGACATCAATACAAAGTAGGACTAGCCATCTTTACATAATGGGAAAATGCAACAATAGTAATGTTAAGTATATAGTAGATCAATAGAATGAACATCATCCTAGAAGGGAAAGATAGAGACAATCAAGTAACATCTGTTTCTGAGTGAGCTGGGGAAGACCTGAGTCGACGTCGGGGATTTCAGACCGTCTGCCAGGAGGAAGGGCGGGAAGAAGTTGAGGACAAGTCCCATTGTGCTAGAGGTTCTTTCCAGTCAGGAGTCTAAATCTTCGGGATGCCCAGAGAAGAGCAGAAGGAGGGTAGATCAGATGAATTGTAGAGTGAGTGTGTTTTGCCCGAGAAAGTCACTTGCAAATGTAAAGGGAAACCCCATCTGTACTTTAATTGATGAATTGCGTAAATGCCAGTCAGCGGGCACAGGGCTCGGCATTGCTGCAGAGTATGCCATGATAAGTCTTGATAAAGATGAATGACCGCCGTTAAAATCTATTCCATCCAGTTGCCCAACTTTCCACATTATTTTCTCTTTTTGAGAAAAATAGTGTAGTCGGCAGATTACATCTCTTGGATGATCGGAGGGGGAGCCACGAGGTCGCAGTGCCCTATGGGCTCGGTGGAATTGTAGCTTGTCATTTGGATCATTAACAAAAATCTTCAACGAGATACTTGGCAAAGCGTCGATCAAGCTAGAAGGGGGAACATCTTCGGGTAGGCCCCTTACGCGCATGTTGTTTCTTTGGCCACGATTATCCAAGTCCTCCATCCTAGTTTTAAGAGAGACTAATTCCGTAGACTGTTGAGATACTATATATGTCAGCTTAGACAGAGTAGCAGCCGTGTGATCCCGACCATCTTCTAGGGATGTGAGGCGGTCTGAAAGTAACGAGAGATCCTGTTTAACAGAGGCCAGTTCCTGTCTGAGAGTATTTTGGATATCCTTTTTTGTTGGCAGAGTCTTAACGTATGCCAGGAGTTCTTGTATGTCGTTTCCTGACTTCACAGATGATTGAGGAGCTGGGGTTTCCATTGACAAAGGGCTAGGAGGATTCGATGGATCTGGAGAGGAAACTAAACAAACGGGGAGAATCTTGTTTAGAAGGAGTCGGCAAAAGGAAAGGACGTAGGTTTGGTTGGGAGTACTCTGTTCTAGGATGAGAAGAGTCTTTCTTATGAGCAGATTTCCCGGTCTTGCCCATGACATGTAGGAATTAGCAAATGTAGGTAAAAGATGGGCAGGATGCGTATGTAGTAGTGTTAGAGAGAAATGAGGCAGTCTAGCACCAACCCCCAGAGGCCAAAATGTATGCAGCCATTATGGTCGAGTGAAACCAAGTTTAGGGGTAGCATAGTAGGGATACTAATTGTGGTTGTGAGTAACCAGTACATGAGTGTAGGTCAAAGGTTTTGGCAATAAAAAAAAAAAATAAGAGAACAAGAAAAACAAATCCAATGACTATGTCCTGCAATATGAAGCTATGACCACAGGGGGGAGTTCCAGGATTACTGAACCGTAAAACAAACTCTGTAATGTTGAAAAAATTATAACTGCTTGTTCTAGCACAAATTAACTACTTGTAAAATATAGAGTGAAGCTATAAAGGGGATTAAGCAGTAGAGGCTACAGAAGTAGCTACAAGAGTCTCTTGCTTATTGCTGTCAGAGGCGAAGGAGGGTGTCAAACAGATGAGTCTGCAATATTCTTCACAGGATTATGAAGAAAGGGCTTGTTGCTGGTTTACTCAGAGTGGCCACAGAGGTGAGCATCCACCTTGAAAAAAAAAAAAACTCACCCACACCTGAGGTGAGAGTTAAATGGCAGGGATTTGGCAAGTTGCAGTGGGGGCTGTATATTGAGGGCCAAAATGGCGGACCTCCGCGATTTGCGGCACCTTAGAGAGAGAAGCTTTCAGGGGTCCAGAGGAGAGACAGTAGGGGAGTCCTTATCCGGAGGATCTCCACAGTGAGAGGTATTGGCACGTCCCAACAGGCAGCAGAGACCAGCGGCCGCGACAGGAGCACAGTTCCTTTTAGAGCCGCCTCCAGGGGCCAGGGAGAGACAGTAGGGGAGTCCTTATCCTGAGGATCTCCACAGGGAGAGGTATTGGCACATCCCGGCAGGCAGCAGAGACCAGCGGCCGCGACGGGAGAGCAGCCAACTGTCCGCGGATAGCCCAAACTCAAGGCCGCAGCTTCAGCGGAAGCGGTAGGCCTCAAGCGGGGCAGAGGTCCAAATCCACTTCAGAGCCCAGGAAGTGGAGCTAGATTGGCCCGGGAATTCAGGGGTCCCTGAAGGGGGGTCAGATCGACTGGTTATAGGGCAGTCTTTCACTGTGGAGGACAGGTGAGGCAGAAGCTGCAAAAAGCAACGTCTGTCCAGTCTGCTGGCTAAGTCACGCCCCCCGGCCAGAGTCTGTTTGTTAGCCGGCCATACCCTCTTATGGAAGCCATATAAGATGAAGAGGGAGTCTGATTTCCTGATGGCACTAGTAAAGTCCACATAGATCTTCAGAGCAGGGACCACATCCAACGAAGCCTCACCAGCCGAGAGGTCTGAGAATTGAAAGGCCGGGACCACAATTTCCTTATTAAGGTGGAAACAAGAAACCACCTTGGGAAGGAAGCCCAGGGGCGTTTTAAGAACAGCCCTGTCCTGATGAAAGATTGAAATCATGAAGGCGCCTCTAAGTCCGAAACCCTACAGGCAGATGCTATAGCCAGAAGAAACTGAGTCTTCGCAGTGGGCCATTTGACATTCACTGATTCCAGGGGTTCAGTATGGAGGTTCATGAAGTGCGTGGAGAACCACTGCCAAATCCCACGGAGCCACAGGAGGGAAAAAGGGAGGTTGTATAAGTAGAACACCTTGTAGGAAGGTGTGAACATCCTGTAGAGAAGCAATTTTGAGCTGGAACTAGATGGACAGAGAGGAGACGTGCACCTTCAGAGATGTTAGGCCGAGTGCAAGATCTAATTCAGCCTGAAGGAAGGCAAGTATTCTAGAAACCTTAAAAACTTGAGGGTCATGGTTTCTAGGAGCACACCACTGGAAATATGTATGCCATATTCGGTGATAAATTCCGGCTGAAGCCAGTTTACGTGCTCTGAGCATGGACTGGACCCAAGAACTAGAAAATTCCTTAGCCCTTAGGAGGGATGTCTCAAGAGCCAAGCCGGTAAAGACATATGGGCCAGGTCCGGATGTAAACAGGGACCCTGAGGCAACAGGTCTGGTCGAAGAGGAACATCTATGGAGAGACTTTGAAGATCGGAGTACCAATGGCGTCTACCGAAGCTACCAACAGGACTTTGCCCCTTCATGTCTGAACTTCCGAAGAACCCGAGGAAAAAGGGATATTGGAGGGAAGAAGTAAGCCAAATGGAAGGTCCACCTAGCAGATAATGCGTCCATGAAGGCCGCGTTGAGATCCCTTGTCCTGGCTCTTTAAACTTAAAGTTTGTGGTTGTATCTTGAGGCTATGAGGTCCACATTCGGTAGACCCCATTTGTCCAGAAAGATTTCTGGATGTAGAGTAGAGACCAATCATGCACGTTATGACGGCTGAGGAAATCCGCTTTCCAATTGATAATTCCTGGGATGAACACTGAGTAGATGCGTTCGGCCCATGTGAGAAAGCAGGACACTTCTGCCATTGCTGTCCAACTTCGAGTGCCTCCTTGGTGACTGAGGTAGGCCACTGCCGTGGCTTTGTCGGACTGTACTTGTACTGGCCTGCCCTGAAGATATCCTGAGCCAGAATGAGAGCTCAGTAGATGGCTCGGAGTTCTTGGACGTTGATTGGTAAGACTGCCTCGGCTGGAGTCCAGCGGCCTTGGAAGTAGTGCTGGTCGGTCACTGTGCCCCACCCGCGGAGGCTTGCATCCATGGTGAGGAGTGCCCAGTCCGGGTTCCAAAGGGGGCGTCCCTTGTCTAAGTGGGGCATCTGTACACACCAGGCTACGGACATGCAAACATCCGGGGAGAGTCCCATCGTCTGGGATGTGAGCAGATGGGAATGACCATTCCTCCTGGAGAGGATCAGGTGTTGTAGGGGCCTGGAGTGAAACTGAGCGAACTCCACCATGTTGAACGTGGACACCATGGATGCCAGTTTCTGCATTGCAAAGTAAATTGACATTCGGTGACTGTGTAGTAGTCTGCACACCCGGTTTTGTAATACCGAGATTTTGTCTGCTGTTAGGAAGATTCTCTGAACCTGAGAGTCCAGGACTGCCCCCAGATGTACCATTCTTTGAGAAGGTGTCAAGGAAGACTTTTTCCAGTTGATCGGCCAACAGTGCGTTTGCAGCAAGGCAATGGTTACCTGTAGATGGCGGTGAAGAATTTCTGGGGAGCTGGCCAACAGCAGTAGATCATCTAAGTATGGGAGCAGTCTGATCCCTTGACGATGAAGATAGGCCGCCATAACTGCCATGATCTTGGTAAAGACCAGAGGAGCCGTTGAAAGGCCAAAAGGCAGAGCCTGAAATTGGTAATGTTGCTGTAGTATAGCAACCCGAAGATATTGTTGATGAGAAGGCGCTATAGGTATATGTAGGTAAGCGCCCTGAATGTCCAGAGACACCATAAAGTCCCAAGGCTCCATAGCCAGGACAATAGAGTGTAGGGTTTCCATACGAAAACTGGGCACTCTGATAAACTTGTTCAGAGACTTGGAGGTTGAGGATAGGCCGACGAAACCCGTTGGGCTTCTGAACCAAGAAAAGGGTAGAATAACAGCCCTTCCCTTGCTGTGAAGTGACCGAAATTATTACTCCTGAGAGCAGTAAGGACTGAATGGCAGCAGTGCCTTGCTTGAATCCAGTGAAGGTCCCGTGCAAAAGAACTGCTGGGGGGTTGCCTCAGGAAGGAGAGGGCATATCCGTCGGTGGCCACTTCTCTTACCCAGGTGTCTGATGTGCCTGATGCCAGAACTGGGCGAATTGAAGAAGTCGGCCTCCCACCCTTGGAGCCCCCAGGGAGAGGCCCTTCCTGTCAGGCTGAAGGCTTGTCCTCAGATTTGGTAGGCGGACGTCTAGAAGCCCAGGTCTGTTTGGTCCTAAGCTTGGAGGCCTTAGTTGATGCCTTGGAAATGACAGACCTTTAACTTTCCTTGAGGATGAAAGGACCAAAAGGGAAGACATCCGAGGCTTCGCATTATATGCAGAGGGCATGTCTAATTCTGGGCCAAACAGGATATCCCCAGAATAAGGCAAAGACTCTAATGCCTTTTTAGAGTCCGAATCTGCCTTCCATGAGCGAAGTCAAACAATACGGCGGGATACTACCAAAGTGGCATATATCCTGGAGGCCAGGAGAGCCATATCCATAGCTGCTTCACCCAAATAGGAGGCATCTCTAATGTAGGACAGCTGTTCCCTCGAAGCATCAGAGGGAAAGGTTTCTTCTAGCGCCTCTGCCCAACTCTCAATGGCTTTTGATATCAAGTAAATATATGTAAAAATACTACAGCTTCCGCTTCTCTGGAACGCATCCATATGTTCCAGGGATGCGGAAATTGCTCTTAAAACATAGCAAATATTGAATGGTTATGAAAGGAGTTGCAAATTGTAGTCCACTAAACAAGTCCAGCTTAATTATGATGATTCTGCTGGGAAAGGACACAATCCCATTTAAGTTTGTGCAACCAAAGAAAATATGAAAATGTATGTCCCAAGTAGGATTACCAAATGATTGATACCTTTAAAAGGAGGACACATATGTAATTACACTGGTTCTGTGGCTGATTATAACTAGGTGAAATGCAAGCCTAAAATCAGCCAGCCACAAAATCTATGTAATTCACGTGTCCTAATCGAAATATTGATATTTCTAGTGCAGAATTTGGGGAAACTGAGGAAAACTGTAATTGCATAATGTGTACATCTTAATAAATGTATACTTAAGTTTTTAAGTTTAGTAAATTTACCCCTAGGAGTAACTATTAAAGTGAGAATTTTTAGAAGTGAGTTTTAGAAGTGATGTTGCCAATAGCAACTAGGGGTGAGCGGGTTCGGATTTCTGAAATCCGAGCCCCCCCGATCCGAGGCCGATCAGAGTCAGGCTCGACTTTTCCCGCCTGACTCGGATCTGAAATCGAGGCAAATCGTCATCATCCCGCCTTCCGGGTCTCGCAGGTTTTGGATCCTATATAAGGTACCCGCATCGGCGCCATTTTCTCACTTGGCTGTGGACAGTGAAGAGGGATGGTGGGAGTTAGGGCTGGCTGGGCTGTGTAGTGCAGTGTTGTGCTGCTGTTGTCCATAGGGGCTGTGTCCACTCCTCCAAAGTCCATAGGGGCTGGCTGGCTGGACTGTGTTGTGCAGTCAGTTGTCCATAGGGGCTGCGTCCACTCCAAAGTCCTGTGCAGTGTCCCAGTCCTAAAGGGGTGCTGTAGTGTTGTCCAGGGGGTGCTCTGTCCATCAGGGGTGCTCCCCCCCAAGTGCAAAAAAAATAAATATTTTTTTTGTGAATTGTGTACACAGTAGCCGCACGTGCATCAACAAAGTAGTGCCAAGCGTGCTCCTGTGTCATAAGTAAAGGGCCGGCTGGCTTGTCCGTTAAAGGGTGCTGTAACCCCCAAAGGGCACTCCAAAAAAATATATATATATTTTCTGTGTTTGTGAATTGTGTGCACTGTGGCTGCACGTGCATCAACAAAGGAGCAGCGCCATAAGTAAAGGGCCGGCTGGCTCATTTCTTAAAGGGTGGTGTAACCCACAAAGTGCAATAGTGTCCAACAAAAATAAAAAATTATTTTCTGTGTTTGTGTGCGCCTTAGCCGCACGTATATATCAATACAACATAAATGGAGGACCAAACTTTCTCCGATAAAAATAAAATAGGGAAAGATCAAGAACCACTTCCTCCTAGTGCTGTTGCTGCTGCTGGGAGTTGTTCATCATCCCAGAGAGGAAGTAGGAACACCACTACTTTTACTAAACAATTGACCCTCCAACAGTCCCTAGCGAGGAGGATGAAGTACGACAGCAGTCATCCTGAAGCAAAACGTATAACTGAGGCCTTGACTGCTATGTTGGTGTTAGACGTGCGTCCGGTATCTGCCATTAGTGCAGTGGGATTTAGACAATTGATGGAGGTAGTGTGTCCCCGGTTCCAAATCCCATCTAGATTCCACCTGCATCCTCAAAGCAGCAGCGACAAGCGTGCGTCTGTCTGTTAAAGGGTGGTGTAACCCCCAAAGTGCGCTCCAACCAAAATAAAATAATCTTCTTTTTTTCTGTGTTTGTGTGTGAAATGTATGCGCAGTAGCTGCACCTGCATCCTCAAAGCAGCAGCGACAAGCGTGCGTCTGTCTGTTAAAGGATTACATCGGTGACAGCATCCAAGTAGGCATGTCAGACAGTCTGTACATGTACTGGCAGGAAAAAGAGGCAATTTGGAGGCCCCTGTACAAACTGGCTCTATTTTACCTGAGTTGCTCCCCCTCCAGTGTGTACTCCGAAAGAGTGTTTAGTGCAGCCGGGAGCCTTGTCAGCAAAAGGTGTAGGAGGTTGCTTCCACAAAATGTGGAGAAGATGATGTACATAAAAATGAATTATCAACTCTTCCAGGGAGACCAGCCTCCAGAACGTACAGAGGGACCTGTGGTGGTGGATTCCAGCGGGGACGAGTTAACATGAGGATGAACATCTTGCCTCCGTAGAGCCAGTTTGTGCAGGGACAGATTAATTGCCAGCTTGTTTTGTGGGGGCCCAAACGAACCAATCATTTCAGCCACAGTCGTGTGGCAGACCCTGGCGCTGAAATGATTGGTTTGTTAAAGTGTGCATGTCCTGTTTATACAACATAAGGCTGGGTGGGAGGGCCCAAGGACAATTCCATCTTGCACCTCTTTTTTACTTTGCATTATGTACTGTTTGGGGCCTAGTTTTTCAAACTGCCATCCTGTCTGCCACTGCAGTGCCACTCCTAGATGGGCCACGTGTTTGTGCCGCCCACTGGTGTCGCTTAGCATAGCCTTTTGGACATAAAAACATTATTGTGAGGTGTTCAGAATAGACTGGAAATGAGTGGAAATTAAGGTTATTGAGGTTAATAATAGCATAGGAGCAGAAAAACCAACACATTCTGTGATTTTAGCTGTTTTTATTCATTTTTTTTTTTTTAAATACAGATCCAAAACACAAAACCCAGGACCCAAAACACGGAAGGGTGGTTTTGGCAAAACCAATCCAAATCCAAAACACGAAGAAAGATCCAGATCCAAAACACGAAAAGTGGCCGGTGCACACCCCTAATAGCAACCAATCAGATTCTACTTAACATTTAACTAGCACCGTCTAGAAGATAATAGCTAGAATCTGATTGGTTGCTATGGTCAACATCTCTTCTAAAAACTCTCACTTTAGTAAATTTACCCCCTACAGTAGTACCAAAACAAAAATCCATATTGAGGAGCCCAATCGCAAATGTATTTCCTTCTTACAGTATCTACTGGATAAAAGTGTAATCTGAAGTGTGGAGACAATTGGAATAACATCAGTCTCATAAAAGATTGCAACATATGAAACCATTAGGAAATCGTAAAATGGGTGTATTGTTACTAAAGCAGATGCTTCTGTGACAAGCATGTCTAGTACTACTGCCCTTCCTCACGAAGATGGTGGACCATTAACTTCCTTGAAAAAAATAATTTACAGACATTACACTGAAATCTGGTATTGTCATTACCTCAGTACCTACAGCACTTAATTTGGATTCATGTGGACTAAAAGATAGACAGTACCTGCTAAGGAAATTAAGCATTGTCCAAAAGGCATTGACTTGTGCAAAAACAAGTCTTATACTTCAAGAAATTTAAAGGATGCAAATTAAAGGAAATACAACAATGAGGCTCCCAGGTTAAGTGTCCGGAACTATTCAATTGACTACATTGCACCTGGCACTTATGCCAGGAGATGCTTAGTCAATGGTAAACTACCAGCTTAAGTGCCGGGCATGATGCGACTAGCCCCGAGGCACTAACTAGTGCAAATTTCTGCTCGCCCCTCAGCGGGTTACCAACAGAAAGCCGCTAGTCGGGTTAGGCACCCCCCCGGGGTGAGTTAGGCACCACCAGGGGAGGTTAGGCACCCCCCCTGGGGACATAGTGTTAGGCATCACCTCACCCCGGGAGTTTTAGGGCTATTCAGCCGCCGGGATTTCATACCCAACCCTGCAAAAGCAGTGCCTGCGGATTAGAATGATATGCAACATGCCTATATTCTGTGTGCAAAGTGCAGGTGCATCTACATGTGAAATACTATGTTACAGTCACATCAGCTGACACTCTAACGTAGTATTTTGCATGTAGATACAGCCGCAGTCACACACAGAATATAGGCATGCCGCATATACTTTTAAACAGCAGATGTTGCTTGTGCATTCTATTTGATTGGTTGTGCGAATAAGACGGGTCTCATGAGTTTATGTTTAACGCAACTTGTAGAACACGGAGGTAAGATGTATGTGGACACATCTGTAAAAACAATTAAACATCCCATTCCTCAAATCCTTCATTTTTTTTTTTTTTATTTACAGGTTGGACTCAGTAAGGAACCTGCCACTTTCACAATTAAGATGTAAGCATACATTTTTGGAACAAGCTTGGCATCAGAAGTATTATTTGTTTCTTCCAAGCAGTTAAAAAAAAAAAAAAAAAAAACTTTGTCCCACCATTAAATATTTTGTAGCTCCTTGGGATATCAATTTGGTTAGTTCTTATGGATTCTCCATTTAAACCAATGCCTGAAGTTTCTTTGAGGTGGATGACACTTATTATTCATAGTGCAAATTAGCGCTGCAGAGAAAGTTAGACAGTTGCTAGTACTACGGGACAATGACCCACTTTGAATATATTTGAAGATAAAGTGGTCATGAGAACCATTCCACTTCTCTTTGGAAGAGAGCGCAATATCACTTTAAAACAAGAGATTGCACTGTCAGCTTTTTATCCACAACTGGTGAATGAAAATGAGAATATATCACATTTTCTAGAGTTGGTGAATGAAATAACTATACATGTATCCAGGACAAAAAGTCTTAAGCTGGGTACACACTAAACGATTGTGTACCCCTCGATGCAATCTCACGAACCCAGCGCCGACATATCGGGTGGTCCGTACACAATGGGCTATCCTGTGCCAGATATGCCGGCCCCCGCCGCAGAGTGCTGCATGGGATCGTGAGCTGCATTGCCTGATCTTCCTGCATGTACAATAGATCAGGCGATTCGGCTGACGACCTCATGGGAGCGCGCACTACAAGATGTAGTGCATACACACAGCACGATATTGACGATTTGTTGTTTCGATGCGTCGGAATCAGCCAAAACGTGTAGTGTATTTAGGAATACCGAACAATTGTTTGAGCTTCCTATGGGATCTGGGAAAGAATATACACCTTGTGACAGACTATTTTCAAACGGATAAGAAAAGTAATCAGCCATTTACAAGAAAAGTAAAAAAAAGTAACAAATAAAAAGAAGAGGTACCAGAGCTACTCAGGGCACAGCTTACTAGAGTGAATCTCTTGGGTAGATATGGAAAGCATCAGGTTTATATATAACAAAAAGTGCCAGCACATCCATTTGAAATACACCTAAAATGTTATCCAATTTAAGTGCAAAAAAAAGCATCAGTGCATCCATAAATAAAGTGCACACTTTGCGCTGTGTAAACACACTCAGAGAGTTTCGCTTTTTACCTATTGACCATATTCCTCTGCTTAGAAGAGGCAGGGATTGGATAAGATGCCTCTCCAAAGGGAGAGTCATTGGATTAATCGTTTGAACACAGTGGCTCCAAATGTCCTAATTGAGGCATTGTCTATTAGTTTCTTTTTGTAATATTAGATTATATCTGATGGTGGTTTCACTAAGAATAATATTTTTCTGGAATATTTTTCCATAAATCCCTTTCATTGGAGTTGTTTTGGTGTGTTTATTTTGTGGTGATATTTAAGCAATATTGTATTTCAATTATTCTGCCTGTATGTATGGTCTCCTCTCTGTTTATTTGGGTATTTTTGTATTTAATGTGTTTGTCAGTTATTTCCTGTAGGCCTGTCATATGAATGCCCTCAGCATTTGCACTGCTATGGACGCTGCCACCAATTGCCTGGTACTATGGTATTGTATGAAGACCGCTATGTCACCATAATAGGTGTATCTTAATGTGGTTGATTTCTCCGTGTCCTTTTACATATACGGTTTCCTTGACAATCATCTTGTTATTATGGCCATTATTTAGGACTTTGTATACCCCGTAAACATACAGCCGGAAGCAATCGGGAAACCGGCTGCCTTAATAACGGCAGCCGGCTTCCCGACTGTCATGGCGAGGGTGAAATGCCGGGCGTCTAGATGTAGACGCCTGACAATTCCCAGACGCCAGGAGACCGGCGCTCGGCACCCCGATTGAAGGGATGCCGGGCGCCGCGAGCGGACAGCCGCGGGGGGGGAAAGGAAGGGTTAGGTTTAGGGCACCCGGGGGGGACTTAGGGTTAGGCACCCCCCTGGGGGACTTAGGTTTAGGCAGCGGGGAAGGGGTGGATTAGGGTTAGGCACCCCTAAGGAGGGTTAGGGTGTTAGGTTAGTTTATACTTACCTTAGGGACGTTCGGGCTTTCCAGCACTATCGGGCTCTGCTCATCTGTCGGCCAGGCGCTGCCGGGAATCGAACAGCTGGCCAAATGCATACCGATTCCGTTTACGGTCCTCATGACGCCGGATGACTGGTTATGATGAGGGACATCATTTCCGGTTTCCTTTCATGCTGCAGATGAGTTTGTTTGTGGTGAATGGCGTGCAGGTTTTTAGCTAGTTGTGGGGGCAATGGGTATTATGCTCATGAAGAAGGTGTTTGGATAACCCCAAACGGCTTCTGTCATGCATTATGCACTTAAGGGGGATTCGTGACTCTGCTACTCTGTATGAGTATATAATATGGCAAGCTTTGCTAATATGCATTTGTTTGTTACGATATTTACTGAGTCTCCTCATGCCCTGACATGTAAATATGCACTTTATTTATGGATGCACCGATGCTTTTTTGCACTTAAATTGCATACAGTTTTGAATGTTTTTCATATGGATGTGCTGGCTCCTTTTAGCATATTATTAACACTTCATGTGCCCAGCACTCCTATGTTTCCATTGGAGGCGTAGTTGTACACCCTGATGAAAAGGGTCTTGAAACGTCAGCAGTACATCACTTCTTATTTTTCTAAATCCGTTGGGGTTTCCAAATTATATCCAGGTAATTGGTGATTCATGCCGCTGTCTGCTTGCTGTGCTGACATCTTCTTTGTACTGGTCTTGATAAAGACCCTTCGGGGACGAAACCGACAGATTATGATGACTTCCTTGTGATTAAAATATCTTAACTGAGCTTTCCAATGGTGAGTGCCCTTATTTGATTGAATAACCAATTACCTGGAGATAGATATATATATCTATCTATCTATCTTCTTTTCACTAGGGTTCTTGGACAGAATGCATTGCTGTATCATCCTGGCATTGTTGTTCTCATTATTATGCCGTGATCCACATTTGTTTTGGATCCATCTACTGTGTATTATTACATTGTTGTCTCGGTTGTCGGCATACGCAGGACTACCATACTTGGATACGTTTTCTCCTTCGCTACAGCCATACTACACTGGATACGCCTTATACTGTCTGATCTTTGAAGCTAAGCAGTGTAGGCCAGACCAGTACTTGAGTGGGAGACCACCTAGGAAGACCAGGTGCTGTATCATGGAATTATCCTAACAGATTCTTGTCCTTTCGCGTTTGTCGGCTTTTCTTGTCTACAGTTTCTATGTATCTACACGGTTGATGGATCTCAACAGTTTGCTGGACATGTTTATTTGAGCATTATGGAGCGATTCTTGAACAATCTCACCTCTGATTACAACTATGTTATAGATCCGGTTACGGTCTAATTTGCTATTCTGCTGTGATTACGGTCACTCCTTATCTCATTCTCATGTGTCACATCTTGTTTGCTATAGCCAGAACCACTCTTCACCATGCATTTTGGTTTGCCATGACCAGTAATAGCTATACAGTGTTTCATCAATTTATTCAATTCATCTTATTGGTTCATTGTCTCTACTTGCTTACATGATTCATTATTCATGAATATAGCCAGAACCCTTTTCTCACTTTGTGTCATGGACATTTAGAATTAGTATGGCTATGCAGTGGTTAACATATCTGTCGTACTTTATGAGCTCACTGTCTACATATATGTATATATCTTGATTGAGGGCCGAAGGTTTTGTACCTTGAGATGTTGTCCATGATCGTGCTCATATTTATGATTACTATTTACCACGTCACACAATGTCATATGTCTTTAGTTCATGTATTTATTGTACCTTGTTATGCTGTGGGGAATTCTTGGTCTAGTTATACACATGTATCACTTTGCCACTCTGTTTATCGTTTATTGTTGGTTTCTCACATGTATGCCGCCAATTGCACTGTTTTACTGCCTGTTCTTATTGGGCAGTGTAACATCGCTGCAACATGTCAGCATGAGCCGCATGCTCTCTCTCCAACCAGCGTTGAAGCGGTGGGGAGTGCAGCATGCCGTGGCTGTATATCTATGTTTGTATCAACTCAGCGGGTTGCCCTGGTTACTCACCACGGCAACCACGCTCAGTGCGGCTACGTCAGTGTGTTAGCGCTTTGTCCCGCCCTGATGACGTCATCATCGGCGTGGTCAGCGCTACACAGGATCACTATGGGATGTCACTTGGTATAAAGGTATGCACTGTATCTTTTGTTCTCAGTTCTTGATAAAAGTCGCCAGACTGAAACGTTGAACTTTGACCTGCTGTGTCGTGAGTCTTCCTTATCAGAGTCCTGTGAGTGCCGCTGTTATATATATATATATATATATATATATATATATATATACACACACACACACATATACACATACACACAACCTTTTCAGGTCATAATTAGCTGGATGTTCTATCCTCTACTGACTCCAGTTTGAGAGGTAATTGTTCCTTTAAGAGATGATTTGTATGCAGCATATAGGCCCTCCCTTCCCACCAGTGGCTTGCTTTAGTACCAATGGATATTGGAGAAGAAAACGGAGCAGTGAATTACACTCACCAATAAATACTTTTCTTCATACATATATATCCACTGCCGGAGTGCCGCAGTTTTTCTTGCTATAGATATATATATATATATATATATATATATATACACACACACACACATATATATATATATATATCTATCTATCTATGATTGCTCATGTTGGGATGTCACTCAAAGACACAGGAGAAAGAGGTCCTATATGTACCTTCAGGAGTATGTTTTAACGATTGTAATGGCGGGAATTATTGGTGATGACAGTCTGCCGCTTTTGGTTTCTAAAAAATACACTGAATTTAAAACCTTTCTGAAAAGACTCGTCAATCATGATTTACAGTGCATCCGGAAAGTATTCATAGCGCTTCACTTTTTCCACATTTTGTTATGTTACAGCCTTATTGCAAAATGGAATAAATTAATTTTTGTCCTCAAAATTCTACACACAATACCCCATAATGACAACGAATAAAAAGTTTTTTTGAGATTTTTGCAAATATAATAAAAAAAACGAAAACAAAAAAAAAACCACTAAGAAATCACATGTACATAAGTATTCACAGCCTTTGCCATGCAGCTCAAAATCGAGCTCAGGTGCATCCTGTTTCCACTGATCATCCTTGAGATGTTCCTACAGCTTAATTGGAGTCTACCTGTGGTAAATTCAATTGTTTGGACAGGATTTTGAATGGCATACACCTGTCTATATAAGGTCCCAAACTTGACAGTGCATGTTAGAGCACAAACCAAGCATGAAGTCCAAGGAATTGTCTGTAGACCTCCGAGACAGGATTGTCTCGAGGCACAAATCTGGGGAAGGGTACAAAAAAATATCTGCTGCTTTGAAGGTCCGAATGAGCACAGTGGTCTAAATCATTAGTAAATGGAAGAAGTTCGGAACCACCAGGACACTTCCTAGAGTTGGCCGGCCGTCTAAACTGAGCGATCGGGGGAGAAGGGCCCTAGTCAGGGAGGTGACCAAGAACCCGATGGTCAATCTGTCAGAGCTACAGCATTCCTCTGTGGAGAGAGGAGAACCTTCCAGAAGGACAACCATCTCTGCAGCAATCCACCAATCAGATATGTATGGTAGACTGGCCAGACGGAAGCCACTCCTTAGTAAAAAGCACATGGCAACCCACCTGAAGTTTGCCAAAATGCACCTGAAGGACTCTCAGACCATGAGAAACAAAAGATTGAACTCTTTGGGGTCAATGCCAGGCATTATGTTTGGAGGAAACCAGGCACCGCTCATCACCAGGCCAATACCATCCCTACAGTGAAGCATGGTGGTGGCAGCATCATGCTGTGGGGATGTTTTTCAGCAGCAGGAACTGGGAGACTAGTCAGGATAGAGGGAAAGATGAATGCAGCAATGTACAGAGACATCCTGGATGAAACCCTGCTCCAGAGTGCTCTTGACCTTAGACTGGGGTGACGGTTCATCTTTAAGCAGTATAACGACCCTAAACACACAGCCAAGATATCAAAGGAGTGGCTTCATGACATCTCTGTGAATGTCCTTGAGCGGCCCAGACTTGAATCCAATTGAACATCTCTGGAGAGATCTGAAAATGGCTGTGCACCGACAATTCCCATCCAACCTGATGGAGCTTGAGAGGTGCTGCAAAGAGGAATGGGCAAAACTTCCCAAAGATAGATGTGCCAAGCTTGTGGCATCATATTCAGAAAGACTTCAGGCTTTAATTGCTGCCAAAGGTGCATCAACAAAATATTGAGAAAAGCTGTGAGTACTTATTTATATGTGATTTTTTTTTTTTTTCCCCATTAAATTTGCAAAAATCTCAAAAAAAACTTTTTACACATTGTCATTATGGGGTATTGTGTGTAGAATTTTGAGGACAAGAATGAATTTATTCCATTTTGGAATAAGGCTGTAACATAACAAAATGTGGAAAAAGTGAAGTGCTGTGAATACTTTCCGGATGCACTGTACATCATCAGTCTCCAATATAAACAGTGTAAGTTACAATTCTGTCTTTTGCACAGAGATCACATTTTGTTTTTAAAAAAACATTTTAAGGTCTTATAGACCTGCAAAATAATGCATGGGCTCACACTCAAAATGATTTAGAAAAATAAATATATTACTTACTGATCACGGGGGTGGAACTGAACTTTTAGAATAGGAGAAGGAAATCGAAAAC
Source organism: Taudactylus pleione (assembly GCA_031769625.1). Classification (NCBI taxonomy): domain Eukaryota; kingdom Metazoa; phylum Chordata; class Amphibia; order Anura; family Myobatrachidae; genus Taudactylus; species Taudactylus pleione. The sequence continues at coordinate 9,213,869 of JAUIMM010000241.1, forward strand.
GCTGGTCGCAGTCCCCAGACAGAACATCCCACAAAGACACAATATTATCTGTAGAAGCGCTCACAAGCTTATGTCCATCTCTACTCCAGCTATAAGGTAAACCGCAAACACAGGATACATTTAGTTTAAGGAAAACCGTGCAGCGGCCCAGAGATAAAAAATATCAGAACAGCAAAGCTGATACTCAGCAGATACAAGGACCTTTAAGTGGCCAATGTGATATAAACAGCATAGCTGTTTATCTATTTCTGTCTTTTCTCCCAATATCCTTTGCGGATGATAGCATTCCTTCAGACAGTGCTGAAAAACAAGAGATATGGTAAGAACTTACCTTTGTTATCTCTGTTTCTACGAAGTCCATAGGGTCCACAGGGTTGACCTTGGGGTATAGCTGGATCTGGATCCATGGGCACCACGCAGTTAAAGCTTTGCTGCTCCCAGGATGCACTTGGGTCCGTCCTCCTCTATACCCTGCCCCGGCCACAGGCACCTCAGTTGGTAAGCAGCTAAGGCCGGAGGAGGAGACTAAACAGAGAGAAGGAAGACTGGAACACACAAGAAACCATACTCACAGAAATGGGAGACGGAAAACCGGTGACCAGCCACACAGCCCATTTGAAGCCAGGTGCGCCCTGTGGACCCTATGGACTTCGTAGAAACAGAGATAACAAAGGTAAGTTCTTACCATATCTCGTGTTTTCTACTTCAGGGTCCATAGGGGGTCCACAGGGTTGACCTTGGGGATGTCCCAAAGCAGTTCAACTAAGGGCGGGGACGCTCCTGTGCTGAAAGGAGTACCCGGCGCACGAAGGATGCATCCTGAGAGGCGAAGGTGTCAAACGTATAGAACCTCAAAAACGTTTGAATTGAAGACCAAGTGGCCGCCTTACACAGCTGAACAGCGGAGGCGCCACGTCTAGCAGCCCAAGAGGGACCCACAGAACGAGTGGAATGAGCCTTAACAGAGGCTGGCACAGGTAAACCCTCCTGTGCATAAGCCTCACAAATAACGTAACGAAGCCAACGGGCTAACGTTTGCTTGTTGGCAGGCCAACCCCTCTTGTGAAAACCGAAGAGGACAAACAAAGAATCCGACTTCCTAACCGAAGCAGTCCGATCCACATAGATTCTAAGTGCCCGGACTACATCTAAGGAAGCCTCACCAGCTGAAAGATCAGGCGACTGAAAAGCCGGCACAACAAGTTCCTGATTAATGTACTTCGAGACCACTTTGGGCAAAAACTCAGGACGAGTGCGGAGCACCGCTCTGTCCTGATGAAAAATCAGAAAAGGAGGGCGACAGGAAAGCGCCCCCAACTCTGACACCCTCCTGGCAGAAGCAATTGCTAGGAGAAAAACGGTCTTGAATGTCAGCCACTTGAGGTCCACCACCTCAAGAGGCTCAAAAGGATGACCCTGCAAGACCCGTAGCACCACCGCCAAGTCCCAAGGAGCCACAGGAGGCACGAAGGGAGGCTGTATCCTGAGAACACCCTGGAAAAAGGTGTGAACATCCGGTAGTGTAGCAATCCGTCGCTGAAACCACACGGACAAAGCAGACACATGAACCTTCAGAGAGGCCAGGCGTAAGCCGAGGTCCAAACCTGATTGAAGGAACTCCAAGATTCTGGAAACCCGGAACACCTGAGGATCATAGTTTCTGGATTCGCACCACTGAAAGTAAGTGCGCCACACCCTGTGGTAAATCCGTGCGGAGGCAGGCTTGCGTGCCCTAAGCATGGTACCAATGACTGAACTGGAGAAACCCCTAGACCTCAAGACGGCTGTCTCAAGAGCCACGCCGTCAAAGACAGCCGACCCAGATCCGGGTAAAGGCAGGGCCCGACGCTGAGGAAGAAGGTACGGAGCGTCGATGGAGAGACACCTCAGATCGGAGTACCAAGGACGTCTGGGCCACGCCGGAGCAACCAGCACGTGCGTTCCGCCGTCCTGCTTGAATTTCTGCAGAACCCGAGGAAGTAAGGATATCGGAGGAAACAGATACGCCAGGTGAAACGTCCATTTCACCGACAGCGCATCTACCAGACTGGCGCCTGCGTCTCTTGTCCTTGACCCGTAAACGGGCAACTTGTGATTGTGACGGGAGGCCATCAAATCCAGCTCCGGCAGCCCCCACCTGTCCACGAGTAGCTGAAACACCTCTGGGTGAAGCGACCATTCCCCGGGATGCACGTCGTGACGGCTGAGGAAGTCCGCCTCCCAATTGAGGACTCCGGGAATGAAGACTGCCGAGATCGCTGGAATGTGACATTCCGCCCAAGCAAGGATGCGAGACACCTCCGACATTGCTGCCCGACTGCGAGTTCCTCCTTGGTGGTTGATATACGCCACCGTGGTGGCGTTGTCGGACTGCACCTGAACCGCCCGTCCGTAAAGAGCGGGACCGGACGACTGCAGGGCCCGGTAAACCGCCCGCAGTTCCAGAATGTTGATGGGAAGAAGAGCTTCTTCCGCAGACCAACGACCCTGAAGTGACAACGAGCCGGTCACTGCCCCCCAACCCCGAAGACTGGCATCCGTCGTGAGGACCCAGTCCGGGATCCAAAAGGGATGCCCCTCGACCAGATGAGCTGTCTGAAGCCACCAAGCCAAAGACTGCCGAACCTCCGGGGACAACACCAGCAACTGGGAGCGGATCCGGTGAGGTAACCCGTTCCATTCCGATAGAATCAGCCCCTGCAGAGGCCGGGAATGGAACTGGGCAAATTCCACCATGTCGAATGTTGACACCATGGAGCCCAAAACCCTCATAGCCGAATGGACCGACAGGCGGCAACTGCTCAGGCAACTGTGTATCCTCAGCTGGAGGGAGGAGACCTTCTCCGGGGTCAGGAAGATCCTTTGCTGCCCAGAATCCAGCAGGGCTCCCAAATGAACCATCCGCTGAGATGGAATCAGGGAGGACTTTTTCCAATTTATCAGCCACCCGTGCGCTTGCAGGCAAGCGACCGTCAAGTGGAGATGATGAAGCAGTACCTCCGGGGAACTCGCCAGCAACAGGAGGTCGTCCAGATACGGTAGTAGCCGTACATTCTGGTTCCGAAGATGTGTGGCCATGACTGCCATAATCTTCGTGAACACCCTCGGTGCCGTGGAGAGACCAAAGGGTAGCGCCAGGAACTGGTAATGGTGTTGAAGGATAGCGAACCTCAAATACCGCTGGTGCGAAGGTGCTATCGGAACATGGAGGTAGGCATCCTGGATATCCAGGGACACCATGTAATCTCCCGGTTCCATCGCCAGAATGATGGAACGTAACGTTTCCATCCTGAACTTGGGAACTCTGAGGAATTTGTTCAGAGACTTCAAGTTGAGGATAGGGCGATGAGAACCATTGGGTTTCCGCACCAGAAACAGAGAAGAATAGAACCCCGTCCCTCGTAATTGAGGAACGGGAACAATGACCCTTGCTGTCAGCAAGGACTCTATAGCTTCCTGAATCTGTAAAGACTTGGTCGTATCCTGAGAAGGACTCGTGCAGAAAAACTGGTGGGGCGGTCTGTGCCGAAAAGACAGGGCGTACCCCTGGGAGACCACTTCTCAAACCCAGGCATCCGTGGTGGTATTGTGCCAGCACTGGGCAAATAGAAGAAGTCGGCCTCCCACTCTGGGGTCCCCCAGAGGGAGGCCCGTCCCATCAGGCAGAAGGTTTATCTTCCTGCTTGGAAGAAGGGCGGCTGGCACTCCAGGGCTGCTTCTTGGGCTTAGAAGCGGCCTTGGTCGTCGACTGCCTCGGGAAGGACTGACCTTTTGCCTTGCCCTGAACCCGAAAGGACCGAAAAGCAGAGCTGCGTACCTTGGTAGGAGCAGAAGCCGAAGGGAGGAAGGCTGATTTAGACTTAGCCAGAGTGTCCACAATTTTGTCCAAGTCTGGACCAAAAAGCAACTCCCCATTAAAAGGTAAGGCCTCCAGTCCCTTTTTAGAGTCAGCGTCAGCTCTCCAAGACCTCAGCCACAAGGACCGACGCGCCGACACAGCTGCAGCCGACACCCGAGAGGTTAGCAGGCTTGCGTCTAACGATGCTTCCCCAATGTAGGAAGCCGCATCCCTCATTTGACCTATCAACGCTCTCTGGATCTCCGGAGCATCTTCCGGAAAGGTATCCTCCAAAGCATTGGCCCAGCTCTCGATGGCCTTAGCCACCCAAGAGATGGCCATGGAAGGACGGGCCACCGCCCCCGAGAGAGAGTAGATAGACTTCAAACAAGTCTCCACCTTCCTGTCCGTGGGATCCTTCAGGGAGGAGATCGACGGCAAAGGCAGCGTAGCGCTTTTAATTAAGCGGGTAACGTGGGAATCCACCGCTGGAGGAGTTTCCCACTTCCTGCAATGAGCCTCCGGAAACGGATAGTTCGAAGCCAACCGCTTCTGCGGTTGGAACCTCTTGCTGGGCAACTGCCAGGCCCCTGCCATATGATCCGTCAATTGATCGGACAGGGGAAAAACCGTCGAAGCTACCTTGGCCTTTTTAAAATTTGGGTATTTTGACCTGGGGGCGGGCACATCCTCCTCAATGTGAAGGATGGCCCGCACCGCCCTAACCAATGCCGGCACATTAATGGAAGACTTAGCCTCCATCTCCTGGGCCCCGGCATCCGAGTCAGAGTCTTCATGGATCTCCCCGTCATCCGAAGACACGTCCGTGTCCGTGAACTGAGCCGCCAGTGAAGCCGAAACGGAACGCTTGGACGCCCGTGGGGGCAAATCACTGTGCAACATATGTTGAAAAGCCGATGACGAAGCCGCCAGACTCTGAACAGAGCTGGAGACGACGTCCACCCAAGGCGGGGGTACTGCCTGAGGATACCCCTGAAAAGGTACCATCGACTGCTGCGGCACCGTGGGGGTTTGCACGTATACCGGCAAACCCGCATAAGGACCCACAGTCTGAGACCCGGGAGGAGACTGCACCAGACGAGTCACACCCGGGGAACGGGGCATGGTAGGCTGGGGCAACGCCCTAGAAGGGGCCGCAGTCGGAACCGCAAGTCGGTCCGCGATTGACGCCAGCACTTGCGTAAACATTGCCCACGGAGGATCCTGCGCCATCGGGGGTTTAGAGGGTCCAGGTACCAACTGGCACCGCCCGCACAGACCGTCCTGAGACAAATCTGCCCCGTCGGCAGGAAAACAACACAGGAGTCTCGGAGCGCTCATTCCCCTCATCAGACATGACACAAACTTTTTTGCAAAAAAAGTGTCTCACCGAAACGAGGTAAGGCGTATAACACCCACGCACTCCCAAGTATGCAACCCAAACAGCCCACAATATGGTACTGAGGAGCACACCGCAGTATGTGACGGACCTCACAAATACGTAGATTTATATAAGTCAGGTACACAGAAAGAACACCCCTCCCCCACGCACCTGCGGGCCGTAGGAGAAGGAAAGGGATAGGTAAAAAGCTGACAGTAAGTAGAAAATAAGCACAGACAGCAGCACTAGCAAAAAGTCACATACCATGCAGAGAAGTTATACTCACTGCACCTTCCGCTACAATCAACCTCCCAGATTCAGTGTCTGGGAGGGCTATAGCGCTGCGAACACTGTCCTTTGCAGGGGGAGAGGTACGCAGGGGGACTGGTCCACTGGAAGCCTGCCTGGGAGCTCTGCGATGCTGCCTGAGGAAGATGGCCGCCGGAGAGCTCTGAGGAGGAGTGGCCGAGTGAGAACAGCCCAGCGACGCCAGCACACATGAGAGAAGGCGCGCTGGGCTGAGGGGAGGAGCGCTGAAGCAGGGAAGGCTGCCTCCCCTGCTAGTACTAAACCCCGGAAGCCGGTTCCCCGCCGGTACTTACACCCCGGGGGCCAGCGGTCACGCGGGGTATTCCTGAAGAGGGGGAGCCCGCCGCCGCTACTAGCGCCGCCGGTCTGTCCCCAGAGACCGGCGGCATGAAGACTGCATTTTCCCCGCGTGCATTTTCCCCGCTGCGATCCCCGGATCAGTACCGGCGTCGCAGCGCCAGCGGGGCTGTTGGAGCGGCAGCGTAGACGTCCAGATGGACAGTCTGATGCTGCCGCTCTGAAGACAGTAAAAATAAAATAATAAAATCATCTTCTTTTTTTTTTTTTTTTTTTTAAATAAAGAATAAAGCTTAGGGGCTGCTTATGCAGCCCCACTGCGCAGGGTGACCTGACTCCGGCCGGGCACCAACTAAAACTGAGGTGCCTGTGGCCGGGGCGGGGTATAGAGGAGGACGGACCCAAGTGCATCCTGGGAGCAGCAAAGCTTTAACTGCGTGGTGCCCATGGATCCAGATCCAGCTATACCCCAAGGTCAACCCTGTGGACCCCCTATGGACCCTGAAGTAGAAACTCCTAATACACAGATACCAAAGAACATATTGAACAGCTCTTGAGACACACACCAATAAAAATCACTCAAATTAAGACCTTAACAAAACTACCTCATAACACAAATGAAACATAACGGACAGTTTATATTGACAGTAGTCAACAAATATTACTCACCAAAGAGAGCACACAGGATGAATATGTGCACTTAAAATCTTAGCAATGCCCCTCGTTAAGAAATCCCAGATGACAATGCGGCCATCGTTGCAACCCACAGCAAGCAGAGTCCCCCACCTATTAAATGTGCAGGTGAGGGCCATGCTAATGCAATCCAATGTGCCATCTGCTTCCTATAACAGATCAAAGGGTAACAGCAAAATTATTAGGATACACATATGCAACGATCTGCAATATTAGAACTCATTTTACAATTTTGTAGTTAATGGGGTTTTAAAAAATCTGAAACACCATACAGAACAGCAGTTCAAGCATCTAAGTCCATTTATGACTGGTACTTTGGCCCTTTTTTTTACTTGAAATAGATGGACCATCCAGACAGAACCAGGGGAAGACTAATACAAATTTAAATTGTGACACCCCTCAAAATTTACCATATAAAATGTGATCACATTTAAAATGTGGTGGTAACTAGCACTTGTGGTCAGGGATGGGTAGGAAAGCACTGGAGGATAACATCTGTGAAATTAGTAAATTGAGTAGCAAGAATTCAAAAAAAGCTGCCACATACGCTCCAAATGGTCAAACAGGTTCCCATGCTTTTACTAGCATTAATAAAATGTTACTCAGACTTTAACGCCAGTGGGCCATCAAATTAATGTGTAACATGCACAGAACATTATGTACACTCACCTCTGGGTAGTTCTGGCCAAAGGATTCTGAAAAAGTAAAATAATATATAAATATGACACTATAAATTAAAAGGTTATAGATCTTAATACAGCAGTAGACAAGTTATATTTTCATAAGTAAAGGTCTTAAATAGACATTAACCTGAGGTTTCTAGCAAAATTTAAAACAGAAATTTCAGTATATAACTTATTATTAGCATTCACAGAAATAATGTAAAGGTTCTATATCATAACAGAACTTAATTTCATATATTTAATACTACACATTGCATTTACATCACAGTCGAGTGCAAATACTATTTAAGGGAACAAAAATAAATAAATTTGACATGCTGAAATATGGAGTACACTGGTCAGTGTTTGCCTTTGCTGGCCATACACGGGATGATTGATCACACGATTTGGGCAGTTTCTACAGGTTGCACAGACCAATCAATTGAAAATATTTGTATTTTGAGTCTGCTGCGACCCCGATGCGCGTCCACGCAGTCGTCTAGTTGGATTGCAGATCAGATGGTTTTGCAGACATTTCAACTAATCGTGTAGGAACTGACACACATTGGCCCTCATTCAGAGGCGGTCTCAAGAAGCGAGCGCTCGTTCTGAATGAGGGCAGCCGCTTTACTTTCCAAGTGCGGCCTCCTGGTCGCTAGCTAAGCTGTGGGTTACCACCCACAGCTTTAGTGACCGACCAGGTTGATGGTCGCGATGGTCAAGAGCATCGCGACCATCGGGGCTTGCGACAAGACCCTAAGGTTGGGTCTCCGCAACCGCAAGCCCCAAGGAGTTTCCTGCTCTGATCGAGCAGGGAGCTCCCCACTGACAGCACTGCTGATGTCAGTGCGGCCACCCACAAAATGGCAGGCATTCCTTAACGCCTCGGTTTGTGAAACAACCACCCCCCCGCCACGCCTACAAAACGGGTCGAGCTGTTGATCAACAACGACAGCCGCCCCTTTTGTAGTGAGCTCCGGAGCAAGAGAATTTCTCTCTCGCTCCGGGGCTTGCGCACGCGCAGTGCGGCCTCTGCGCGTGTGCAGGACCTAAACATCGACCCAGTTGCGAGCGCTTGCGACCGGGCCTGAATGAGGGCCATTATGTGATGTGATTGATCAAATCATATGGTCTTATGTGAAATAGTTGCATTTTAAATACAAATCGTCCTGTATCTGAAGGGAAGAATTTAAGGGAAATCGTACAACTGATCTGACCAACTTTTGAATCTCACCGTGTATGGCCACCATTATGCTGCATACACATTGAACAACCACAGATATCGTTGATAGATTTCTCTCCAACTTTCTGTAGTGCAGGTCAAACGATTTTGGTTGTACATACTGATAGATATCTATGATAGATATTTCAGTGAAGCTATCTTTTTACAGGCAAATCTTTACAAAATCGTCCAAGTTGGCCTGCATGCATGAAAGACCATATATATCGTTATCGTTCAAGCGGGAACGCGCATTGTTGGTCGTTGTCAGGTTGGTGACTGCAAAAAAGTGAACGATATGAACAATAACGATATCGTTCAAAACGCTCATAAAAGTCGTACCCTATGTACGCACCATTACATTCCACTGCAGCTTTGGTAGAATTGGAATTAATCCTATGTCACTAGTGACCACTGAAGCTCCTCTCACATGTTACAGGCACTAGCCTAATGGGATTGGATCCAAGCGAAAGAGGTGGGAAAGCAGTAAGTGGACCCACTCTGACATACAGTTGTATCTTCATACATCAGGCCTTATGACGCCATGAGGTGCGAGAAGCCTGGTGCAAGTGAAACTGGGCTTGCACCAGGCATATTTTCAGCGTATTGCCTGAAAATGCATCTTAATCACAAACGAATGTGACAAACCACTTCACGTGACCAATCTCATATGTAGCACATGTATATCTGTGTGAGACTGAACCTGTAGTCACATTTTCAGGTACAAATAAAAAAAAGCTTGGCGCAAGCAGAGTCAGACGGGACCTGGCACGCCGAGAAGGGCTGTTTGGCCATACAGATGTGTCCTCAAACACTCACAGTTGCACCAAACATAGCACATTTCTTTGTTTGTGCTATTAGAAAAACCTTTTTCTCCCAGCACGATAACCTCAGCCCCAGAGAACAGGCAACATAGTGGTGGAATGTTATTCACCTCTGTTATGTCCTGTATATTACACAGCACTGGAAGACATCATGTGCTGTATACATGAGCAATCAGTGCACACTGCCGGGGCAGCACAAGTAAAGCTGGGTACACACTATACAATTATCTGGCAGATCAGCTGAGCATTTTATGATCGGGCAGAGGGCCTGATTTAGAGGCGCTCGCAAAAAGCGAGCGCTCGCTCTGAATCAGGGCGGGCGCTTGGTTTATAAGTTGCGGCCTCTTGGCCGCTCGCATAGCTGTGGGTAACCACCCACAGCTTATGCAAGCGGCCATGATGATGGTCGCTATGGTCAAGACCATCGCGACCATCGGGCTTGCGACGAGACCCTTGTGGTAGGTTCTCGTGGCCGCAAGCCCCAGAGAGCTTTCGGCTATAACAGAGCCGGAAGCTCTCTCACTGACATCACTGGTGATGTCAGTGAGGCCGCCCACAAACGGCAGGCGTTCGCTTGGGAACGCCTCCGTTTGTGAAGCCACCCCCCGGCCACGCCTACAAAAGGGGTCGAGCTGTCGATCAACATAGACAGCAGCCTCTTTTGTAGTGAGCGAGCACTTTTTGCACTCGCGTGCGCGCACTGGCCCGCCATCAACCCGGTTGCGAACGCACAGCGCTTGCGACCGGGTCTGAATCAGGCCCAGAGAACAGTATAATGTGTATGCACAATCTCCATTTATCACAAATAAATCTGTCTCATTGCATAACTGGATCTTCAAGCATGCACATTTTATTATTATTATTATCATTTATTTATATGGCGCCACAAGTGGTCCGCAGCGCCTTACAAATTACAAAAACAAAAATTGTATACAAGTGACAATATATATTGCTACATTAGCGACCATATCACCCAGATAAGCAACAGAGCATAAGCAACCAAGTGTTAGGTGCCCTAGTGGTGAGTAAGAAGTAAATGACACTATAGTAAGGAGAAGCACAAGAGGGTAGATGGCCCTGCTCGTGAGAGCTTACATTCTAAAAAGGTGGGGGAAGACAAACTGGGTTGACACAGATTGGGACGAAGGAGCATGTAGCAAGGAGTTAGAATGATAGCTGGAAGGCTTTGATGAAGTAGTTGGTCTTGAGAGCCCGTTTGAAGGATTGCAAACAGGTGGAGAGTCTGATGGGGAGTGTGAGAGAGTTCCAGAGGTGGGGAGCAGTGCGGGCAAAATCTTGGAGGCGGGAGTGGGAGGAAGTAATCAGCTGGCATGAAAGGCGGCGTGCATTAGTTGAGCGAAGAGGGCGGAGAGGAGCGTGAAGGGAGATGAGATCAGAGATGTATATGGGAGAAGATTGGGTGAGGGCTTTGTGAGTGAGCGTGAGAACCTTAAATTGGGTTCTAAAAGGGAAGGGGAGCCAGTGGAGAGCTTGTAGGAGAGGGGAGGCAGATGTAGAGCGCTTGGAGAGGAAGATAAGCCGTGCAGCAGCATTAAGGATAGACTGGAGAGGAGAGAGATGGGATTTGGGGAGGCCAGATAGGAGGAGGTTACAATAGTCCAATCTGGAGATGACCAGTGAGTGTATGAGGGTTTTAGTAGCATCCTGGGTGAGATAGGGTCTGATCTTAGAAATATTTTTGAGATGGAAACGACAGGACTGTGAAAGGTTCTGGATATGTGGTTTGAAGGAGAGGGATGAGTCCAGGATAACTCCAAGACAGCGCACCTTGGGACTAGATGAGATAGTTATTCCATCAAATGATAAAGAAATAGTGGGAAGTGAGGTGATGTGGGAGGGTGGGAAGATGATCAGCTCTGTCTTAGACATATTAAGTTTAAGAAACCGCTGGGACATCCAGGAAGAGACAGTAGAGAGACAGTTGGAGATACGAGTCAGAAGAGAGGGGGAGAGATCAGGGGAGGAAAGGTAGATTTGAGTATCATCAGCATAGAGATGATAATGGAGGTCAAAAGAGCTGATGAGTTCACCTAGAGAGGAAGTATAGAGGGAGAATAGGAGAGGACCAAGAACAGTGTATGTTTTTATTGACGACCGACTTGCTGACATATCTTCCAATATTTGAGAGTGTACATATCAAAGTCTCTAGTCCTTCCTATCATTAGGACAGGAATAGTGAGGATTGAAAGGTAAAACTGTGTACAATGTGTATGCACGATATGGGATGCTTCCTTGCAAAGAAAAAAACCACGAGTTACATCACATCACATCTCAAGAGAACTTTGTATAGCGTTTTCCCAGCTTAAAGAACATTTTAAGCAGTGTAGACGCTGTTCCATTGTCTGTCAGATAATGTGAAAATTTTATGATCCAACAGATGGACTGTATAATGTGTACACATGTACAATCTTCATTTAGATTCAGATAAATTGGTGTCATTGCATGATCACATCCTCTAGGATGCTCAAAGGTGTAAGAAATCTGGTTGACGTATTGTAAACATTTTGCAGAGTGTAAGCGCTGACGACCGATCTGCCGGCAGGTCTTCAGATAGTTCTGGCCGTGCATATGTAAAGGTGCCTACACACTAGACTTAAAAAGTATGCAATGCATCAAAATCGGCTAAATTGTGCATAATATCGCCTAGTGTGTAGGCACCTTTCTGTGCAGTGTGTACACAGGGACAGAAAAGAAACAACTGTACATTGTGTACGCTGGAATATTGGGATGTTTTCCTCGCAAGAACAAATTGTGAGATCATCGCATCAGAAGTATAAATTGTACAGTGTGCACTAAGCTTTACTAGATGAATATTCCAGCGTCCACCCCTTTCCAATTGTATGAGACAGCAGCAGGAGAGACTGCCAGGCACAGTGCACATCATGGATTTATCTGCTCCGTGCCTAGTGCAGCGCTGACGGCACACACAGGGATACCGCCACCGCTGCCGAAGAGTACGGCCGCACACAGGAGGGCTGGCAGTTCCCTCTTTCATACATCCCGCTCCTTCCCTCGCACCTCCTGCTTACCGAGCAGCTCAAGGTTCATGGCTCCGGTTTTGGCCTAACCAGGCCTTTCTTCACCCGTGCCCCGGTTCCGGGGCCGACGTCTCCTGCGCCGGGCGCCGTTACGGCCAGTTACAGTGAGGAGCGGGAGGGCTGTAGAACACAGCCACCTGCAAATGGGAACTGCCAAACAGGCATCAACATGGGCAGCTATAGATCCAAAACAGGCATAACGGAGCCAGCCGGGGACCTTAGCGGGTTCGGCGCTGATTATAGTCCGTAGGACATTACCGACAGTGTAGATTGGTTCCGCATACATCTGAGCTTTCATAAGTAAGCTGTGCTAGACCCAACCATAAGGCAAAACCACGAGCATAAGCCGAACTGCAGCTCATTAATATGCAAAGTGCATTATTCCAGTGGATAATGTGCAGGGCTCGGGTATGCCAACACATCTCATATACCAAGACTCAGATAAACACTATGCTTCTATAAAATCATAAAGCACATCCAATACACAAGAAATGTACTGATTGACTATAATTTCTCCTGTAAATCTCTTAAACACAGCAAGCCTGTATGTGCAGATAAAAAGAAAAGATGATGATCTAAACTGGAATAAGAGTGTGATGCAGAGCATGCTGATATGTTTCCTAGAAGAATGGTAGAGCAAACTCAGTTACATGGGAAATTATAATTTAGACGTTTTTTAGACACCAAGGGGTAAATTTACTAAGAATTGAGAATGGTCGAGATGCGAATCTCAGGAGAGTTTAGGCATGATTTTCAACTCGCAAACTGAATAAAGGCAAAGTTGGGTGAGTTAAGAGATTTCTTTCTTCTCACTCGTAAAACTCGGGTGAGATAGCAAACTCGAATCTTATCACCATCGGGCAAACTCAAAAGTACTTTTCACCTAAAACATACAGCTCGCAAATTTACCAAGAATCGAGATGACAATCTCGGGTGAGATGCCTGCAAACTCTCTGGCAAACTGAAGTTTTAAACATTCACCTCCAGAGCTGTTTGGCTGAAACATACACAAATCATTGTGTAATTTTGGAAATCGTTATGTAAAAGTTTTGGGGTCAAACTTTGTACTGAATTTGCTCATAACTTGTTTCATGAGTCAGCGGGTCATTCTCCATTATGATATATGTTAGGGATTTAGGACCTCATTCAGAGTCGGTCGTTGTGGCCGCACGGTCGTAAGGGAAAAGGGGCCGGATATGCAAATGATGCACTCGCAAGTTGCGTCCTTAAGATCGGATCGTTAGCTGGCCGACCAAGGGGAGGATGCGGCCGTAAGACAAAAAATACGCCCCCCTTCTCGTACGCATTACACGTCATCTCCGGCCATATAAGGATTAATCGAGACCATCGGAACTGGTCGTAGAGCTTAAGGTTGACCATACCCTCTCTTAAGCACTACGATCAGGTCAGTGTACAAGCCACCCATGTCACGTGTGCCATGACACTACTTTGTTAATTATGCACTCCCATAAAACGCCGTTCGCATAATTAGGCACGCCTGCGTTCGGATCTCCAGTCCCCCGTTTTCAAGCACCTTCCCCTGTTACCACCCACAAATGCCTCATTCTGTCACTCAAACTACCGACCTGGCTGTGTTCAAGGAGAAATTTCTGATCGTAGCAGCTAGTTTGCGCACGCGCATTGCGAACATTACGCATGCGCAGTTTAGCGAACATCGGTGGCGTACGACCGTGCGGCCGCAACGACCGACTCTGAATGAGGTCCTTAATCCCATTCATTTAGTATTACTCTTCAGTCTGTATACAATAAACAACTTCATGCCGCATATGATTGTGCAGTGATCGGCGATGATAAATAAGTATGCCGGGGTGTTATTCACTAGGGATTCTGGGCCTGATTCAGACCCGCTCACTAGCAAGTGGCCGCTCGTAGCAGACGATGTTCGCTAATGTGCGCATGCGTGTAGTGCGCGTGCGCAAACTAGTACAAGCGATTGGAATGTGCTCGCTCGCCCTGCAAAGACAGCCCAGTGGAATGTGTGACAGGAGAGGCCGTTTGTGGGTGGTAACAGGGGCAGGCCAGTAGTAACGGGGGAGTGGAGTTGCGGACGCAGGCGTGCCAGAGTGTTTTCACGCCTTTTCTGGGGGGTGCATAATTAACAGGCAGAGTCATAGTACACATCACCTGTTTGAATAATACACTGAACTGCTCGCAGTGTTTGTGGTAGGGTACAGTCAACCGCAAGCGCTACGGTCAGATCTGATGGAACCCGATGTACCGATGGTTATCTATACTTCCTGGAGATGACGTATGCTAGTGGGCGGCTAAAGACAGGCTGGTGGGCGTCTGTAAACACAAAGTGATCGCTCACCAAGACATAGTGGGCGTGCTTATGCCTTGCCGTGCGAGTGGCTGCCTTGACGTCACTTAGCTGAATTTCCATACGCTGGGAGCGAGCGGCCGCATCTAGCGAGTGGGTCTGAATCAGACCCTCTGTTCCAAAACTCGGTGTTGCTTGTTACAAATTTTCAATCAGCAAATACTAACATTAGCCGCATTTGTAAGTGCGGTGACCATCGACAGAAGGTGATAACGCCAATGCGCGTTTCGCCTGAGGCTGCCCTGCTTGAAAAAGCAACCTCTGGCGAAGCGCGCGTTGGCGCCCTCGCCTACTTCCGATGGTCACCGCACTATCAAATGCGGCTAATGTTTGCATTTACTGATTGAAAATTTGTAACAAGCAAAAACGACCAGAGGGAGCGCGCATTGCTGGTCGTTTTTGACAGTTTCATGCCTGATTCATCTATCATTTCAATCGGCAAGTGGATACGCGTCTTAATACTAATTGAATGGGATTAAGGGCCTGATTCAGAGCCACTCGTAAGCGGCAGCTCGTTCGCTCCGAGCGATGTTTGCCCAACTGCGCATGCGTACGGATCGTTATACGCATGCGCGAACCAGTCAGTGCAGTCGAAATTCATGTGCTCGCAAAATAGCGAATGCCTGCTAATTTGAGTGACAGAATGAGGCGTATGTGGGTGGTAACAGGGGATGGGGCTTGAAAACGGGGAGTGGAAATCCGATCGCAGGCGTGCTTAAAGGTCAAAACGGGCGTTTTAAGGGAGTGCATAATTAATCCAGCAGCGTCATTGACCACGTCACTTGGTTTTTTTTAACTCAGAACTGCTCGCAAAATAGTGGTTGAAAAAACCAACCACAAGAATAGCGAGCAGTTCATACGCTGGTCGATGTACTCGATTACTCTAATAAATAGCGGACATGACGTATGGTGCGAGCGGCCAGGGGGCGTATTTTTCAAAATTACAACCGCATGTTTTGCTCGCTCGTTCAGACTTAGAGGCGGGTACAGACCGCAAAGTGCGAACGGTTCATTTGAATAGCCACCCCTTTTTAGAAAACGAATGACCGCAAATAGCGAGCGGCTCTGAATCAGGCACTAAATCCCTAACAACATATATCAGCCACTGATTTAAATATTGTAACAAGTAACATTGCACTGTAGGGGATAGTGGGCCTAGTGGGATAGAGTTGGGAATAGAGAGAGATCTCTCTCTCAACTGATCATCTTGGTGAAACCATGTTGCACTGCAGATGGGGCAGATTTAAAATGTGCAGAGAGATTTAGATTTGGGAGGGATTGTGTCCAAACTGACATCTAAAGTGCAGTGTAATAATAAAGCTGTGCAGTATTTGTAAGCTACATGCAAAAGCAGCCAGTATTTACACTACATGCAAAAAAATGTATGTATTTACACCCCTTGCATTGCAACATGGTTTGCCCAGGTACACAGTTAAGTGCTATCTCTCTCTCTATTCCCAACTCTGAATCAGGCCCTGTATCCCTAAGTAACTGATATTCCGGTGTTCTCACTTTCTATTGCCGATTACAGCACGATCCTATGCGGTATAGTTATGCTGGTCACGTTCCAATTGAAAAATAACATAGAACAAATGGGACTAAATTCCCATGAACGATCTTACCCCAGTGGGAGAAATACGAGTAAAAGAGCCACTGAGTCGGCCCAGATGGATTCACTAACTCTTTTTACAAACATTTTTAACTTGAAGTTGCCCCTACTCTTTTTAATTCGGCCACTAGACAAGGGCCCCTACCAACTAAGATGTTGGAGGCCCAGATTATCACTATCCTAAACCAGGGAATGATCCCTCTTTATGTCAGAGTTATAGACCAATTGCCCTCCTTAATTCTGATGTGAAGATCTTCTCTAAATTAATTGCTAACCGCCCCTCCCCACTTGTTCTCTAACTCATACATCCTGATCAAGTGGGTTTTGTTAGGGGACGTCAGGCTTCAGATAATACAAATAGGGTTTTTTACTTGGCTGAACTGTTAGTTAAAAGGAAACAGGAAGCTCTCTTACTTTCCCTAGATGCTGAAAAGGCGTTTGATTGACTACATTAAAAATTCCTTACCTCTACATTAACAATTTTCGGTTGTAAAGGAGAAATACTCTCCTCTGTAGCGGCCTTATATAGCAATCCAACTGCTAAAGTATTGAGCAATGGTTTCTTGTCTTCCCCGTTTGCTATTTCAAACGGCACAAGACAGGGTTGCCCCCTTTCGCCTTTGATGTATGGCTTGGCCATTGAGCCCTTCGCTGCTTCCGTCCGAGATTTGTCATGTTTCCCAGGGATTGTGGTAGCTTCCATGTTGCACAAACTATGCTTATTTGCCGATGACGTTTTACTCTTTGTTACCAGCCCGGAGACCTCTCTGCCTGCCCTACATGAAGTTATAGATAGATGCAGCAGTGCATCTTTCTATAAATTAAACACAACCAATACGGAGGCACTTACCTATCTTCAAAATACTTATAAATATCAATGGAAGAAAGAATCCCTCATATACCTTGGTATCCATATTCCAAATAATGATTCCAATTTTGCTGAGATTAATTTTTCTCCCATTACAACACGTTACTGGTCTTTTAAAAGGTTGGATGGGCTTTGAGGTCTTTGGCTGGGCAGGTTGGCAGCATTTAAGATGATGGTACTAACCAAGTTAATGTATCTGTTCCGCACAATCCCTTATATGATTCCACAGCGATATATAGCCCAAATACACAAACTTATATTAAAGAATATATGGAAGAGAAAGACTCCACGAATTACTTATAGCCGTTTAACACGTCACAAACATCAAGGTGGCCTAGATGTCCCGGATCTTTTGGCATACCACCATGCTTGTTTGGTGGCCCAGATCAGTGATTGGGCACTTCCTAGTAACTCAAAACCTTGGGTTGATTTGGAGAGAGCTTTGTTTCCCCACTTCCCCTTGGCAGAAATGATCTGGACCCCTAAACACCTTCGGCTAATTTCAACAGAATCACCTGGAGCAATATTGGACTCCCTTAAAGCGTGGGATGCCACTATAGGAACTTCACAATGTATGATTTTACCCACAAGTAATCTCTCTCTTTTGGCTCTTTTCCGCTTAATTCCAGACTTGCGTAGTACAACATGGTGCTCTAGTGGTATAAACACAATTGCAGAAGTAAATAGTAATATTTCTATGTGTCCCTTTTCATATTTACAGACACAATATAATTTACCCTCTAGTGAATTTTTTTACTTATTTACGTATTAATCATTGGGTCTCTGCTATGTTTCGAATCACTGGTTCTCTAGCTCTACCCCCTTCCTCTATTTTAGCTAAAGTGACATCTGGTAATGCTCGAGGGGCTATTAGATTTTGGTATTCCTTATATATAAAAAACAAGACCCCTACTAAATCTTCTGCACAATTACAATGGGAAACGGATTTAAAGATTACATTCACCCCCCCAGCAATGGGAAGGAATTTATTTAACGGCTCACCGATTCTCTAAATGCTCTAACCATTTGGAGATGCAATTCAAGTTGCTACAAAGGTTGTATTTTACACCGGCTAAGCTACACAATATATGGCCATCTCAGTCAAAATTTTGTTGGCGGAACTGTTCGGAGCAGGGAGATATCTTTCATATATTTTGGATTTGTCCAAAAATCCGAAACCTCTGGTATGAAGTATTTGCAATAGCATATAAATTTCTTAATACCCAGTTTCAAGAGACCCCTACCATAGCTTTTTTTCATATTTATCCCACAGAGATGTCCACCCCAGACAAATATATTTTAGGTCATATTTTGATTGCCACTAGAGCAGCTATTGCCCAAAATTGGAAAAGCCCGTCTCTCCCGTCCTTGCATAGATATTTTAGGCAAAATTCAATATGCTTTCCAAATGGAGACTTTAGGTATTCCATACTCCTCTGCGGCCTCCTCCCATTGGTAAAATTGTTTAAATGGCAGGTTCAGTTATGTGGTGTTTGACAGGGCTGCGCCCAAAAATATTGTCCACATAATTTTTAATTTGTGCTCATTAGCACTGGTTTTGACTATCACACTGACTAAATATTTTTTTTTGGGTACTGGACCACCAATCCGAGGCATCCCTGCAAGTGTTCTGAGGCACCACAGGGTGCCACGGCACTGTTTGGGAACCACTGGCTTAAGCCACAATCAAATGTGAGTCAAATTTCTTTTATGTTGTGACTTGGTTAATTGCTGTAGTTCTTAAAATTGAGCAGCATCAACAGTAGCATGTTGTGTTTGAGACAAACCTGCCTTAGTAGGAGAAAGAGCAACACTAGACCATTGCAGCCTTCAGGGCCACTCACAAACTAACAGAAAGTTGGAACCATGAAACTATGTATTTCAAAGGCACCTATACAGGTGAGCCCCTTCTCAGGGGTAACATCATTATGCTGATCACATGGCAGCTTGTGGGTTCCCTAAGCAACCCAACAGCTGCAGATGTGATGAAAGATTGTGGTGATGCACATAAGCACCCAGACACCAAGACCTGCCTGTGCAGCACAAAACTTCAAAGCTTGATCTTCGAGAGGCACTGTTGTTCAGAATAGGAGTACCTGCTTTATCTCATACCCACACCTGCACCAGGAGCCCTCCATCTCCTTCTTGGATCTGGAGAATTTTGATGTTGACATGCACTCTTTCACAGTACATTTTGTATGAGGCTAGACTTGCTCTAGGGAGTGTTTATATATACCCGCAGGTGTTTAGTGAACATAAAGTGTTAATGCATGTTCCCTGCTATAATATAAAACTTTGTTTATATATATTTTCCATGAACATTACTTAGCGACATTGAGGAATACACAATACAACTGAATAAGAACTATTATCCTTATAGGATTTGAGTGGATGACAGCACTAAGTGTCCTATATATTGTTCTTTAATCAGACGAATACCTGATTACAAATTTTAAATATATACATAGTTAAGAACATACAGCACCTAATATTGTTTTTAATTTGTTTTTACATCTGGGAATGGCTAGAATTCCAAACATATCTTCAAAGGACTGTTCAGAGAAGCAGGAAACCATTATGTGTCTTAGCAAGGGTTACAGGGAAAATGACTGCCATGCCTCCAGGTTTACATCAGGTGCCACTACTGTGCAGAGAATCTTAGACCCTACTAAGGTACTTCATTCAATCCTGTTATTCTTGGACGGACAATATTTTTAACCTCACAAATAATTCTGACAGTTATCTCATTGGGGCAGACTTTCCTGTCCTCCGCCACAACCCTCTCTGAGAAGATATGTCACAAATGACCTGCAGAAAACCTTTTCAGCCTATCACAGGAGGAGGTATTGTTGCAGCTATGAAGGATGCAGGAATAGACATCAAACAAGATAAAAACAAATGCAGTCCTGTAGGCCTGCACTTGACACTGCCTGCGCCGCTCACACAGTGAGTGCAGGCAGGGGAGTGATATTCCTTTAACAGTGCCATACCTACAATGATTTCAGAGGATTGCCTAACTTACCAGCTATTGCAAGGTGACAATCACATTCCCTAGGACAAATTAAGTTTACAAGTGTGGAAGTATAGAATTTATTTTGTATCCTAAAAGTCTTTTCAAGTATGCCACGTATTCATTGTAAGTAAATGCACAGGGCAGGTAAGAGTTAATTCCGTGTGCAGACTCAGTCATATATTCACAGAAAAGCATATGTACATATATTATTATTATTATCCTTTATTTATATGGCGCCACAAAGGTTCCGCAGCGCCTTACACAGTACATAAATGAGCACACAAGAAAAACAGTTAATAGTAATACAAAACAATGCAGGACAAGGACAAGGTTATAAACTCAGCTGAAAAACACAAGCAGCAGGACATGAGCAACCAGGTGTTAGGTGCCATTGTGGGGAGTTAGGAGTAAATTATACTATAAGTAGGGGGAGGAGAAGCACGTGAGGATGAGGGCCCTGCTCGTGAGAGCTTACATTCTATGGTAAGGTATGCGATTCCAAATCTTTACCTAGCCCTGTGGTTTTTTCTAAATGTAATCGAAAACAGATGTGTCCTTCAGAAACTATAAATGTATGTGCTTTGGCGCCATTAAACCAGAGATTGATTTCACACTACACAAGACAGTCGTGTTTTTAGATCTCTCCTGTGTACACAGCATTATGCTGCAGCAAACAAAAGCAATGAGGGTCTCTGAGCTCATTGTATTTATAGCCATAGCTTAAATACAGGTCTGACAACTGGAGGTCCCAGCGAGATATCCAGCAAGCTGATCACTGGACGGACAACAAGCGTGCCTGAGAGGAGAGACATCAGAATAACAATCCCGGGTGGTGAGTATTTTTGTACTCAGTTCTGATTCCTCTGCCTTTCATCACACGTAGTTCTGTCCTGGGATCACACTGGGTATTTATAGACACCCTCACTTGTTTTTTATTATTTTTCTGAAATGTACTAACCAATCTGTCATTTGTTGTTTTATGTTAGGCCTGACTGACGTATGAGAGATATTTTGTCTGTGTGAATTTGTTTGTCTGAACATTGTCGGTGGTTCATCCTCAGAGTGTGCAGAAGGGAGGATTAACCTTGGCATGATTGCGCGGTGTATACTGGATCATGCTGGGGCAATTCTCAGGTCTGCATGCTTTGGGAGAAAGGACGTGCTGTAATGTCAGGTGATTTGAAGTCCTGTTGTATAAAGGCAGGTGCCTGAATGCTTATTTTTTTTTGTAGCTCCTATCTATGACCCATATGAGGCATACTAGGTCAAAAAAGTGTCGTTTGTCTTGTACGTCTATGAAAATGTATTTAACCCGTTTAGAAATGTGTAGTTAGAGTACCATTAGTATATCCTATAGATTTAACATTGAGTGGGTTAGGTTACGATATAGAAGAATCCAAAGAAAGTCCATTAGATCTGCAGTCAACACCCACTGGGTTTTGACAAGAGGGACCAGAAATTTTTAGAACAGTCTGTTGTTATATCTAGTTATCAAAAGAACAAAGAGATAGACCCTAATAAAAAGTAACAGTAACCAGATAAATTAGAGGGAATAATATTCAGTTAACTGCACCAATTAGCCAATAGACCCATCACAATAAGGAAGTCCATAAATTAGACATATAGGGCCTGATTCAGACCCACTCGCGAGCGGCTGTCCGCTCGCAAGTGGGTCGATGTTATGGACTGAGCATGCGCACGACGGAGGGAGCTCCGTCGTGCGCATGCGCCAGACGCGACGAGCGAAGGAAAGTCCTTCGCTCGTTGTGTCCGATCAAAGGGGGCGTGCTGTCAATGTTGATTGACAGCACGCCCCCTTTGGTGGGCGTGCCGGGGGCGTGCCTCCCTGACGGGGGCGTTCCTAAGGGAACGCCTCCCGTCAGAAGCCGGCCCACTGACATCACTAGTGATGTCAGTGGGAGTGATTTTGGCTCTGTTAGAGCCAAAATCACTCCGGAGCTTGCGGTTGAAAACCTCAGCCGCAGGCTCCGGCTCGCAATCACAATGCACGCTCGTATAGCCTGTGGGTGGTGACCCACAGCTATACGAGCGTCCAGGAGGACGCTCCATGAAAATGGAGCCCGGCCCTCATTCAGAGCGTGCGCTCTGCTCAGAGCGTACGGCTCTGAATGAGGGCCATAGTCAGGATACTTAGGGACCAGTAGGTTCCACAGATATAGGTCATAAGGGATTTTGACCATAAACTTGTTAGAACGAGGGACAGTTTTAACAAATGGGAAATACTGCCAGTAAGTCAGTGCCTCAGGGCACTAAAGAAACTATATGGTGATGCAAAGGGCAACAGTTTTATGAAGGTGTTTAAAAAGGCAGGATTAGGTGAGGAGCATTGGTTTGATTCTAAAAACCTCTCTGATTTAAGAAGGGAGCATAGATCGCAGATAAGGAAACAGGGTATAGAAGATGAGGTAGATAACTGGATTGAAAGATGTAGTAAACTAGGAACAGACAGTTCAGATGACACACTTGAAATGCAGATGGAACATTTGTCACTAATTGACCCACTAGGGGTCAACAGAACCATTCCAATTAGACCCATACCACCTAGAAGGGCAATATATCAACAAAAATATCCAAATTGGTTATGTCTTGCTTGTGGATTTTGTAATGTCCCAGGGGATACAATATGTAAAAATTGTCAGGCCCTATGGTCTGAACAATGTCCAACCTGTGAGTTAGGACTGATTGATAATTTAAGACCAAAAAACCCATTGACTCCAGAACAAATATTGCATCACATCAGAAATCCAGCTAAATATACTTGGAGATGTGACTGTGGAGTCTGCCATTATTGGCAAGATAAACAATGTACTACTTGTAAGGTTCTAAGAAGTAATAGAAGAGACCCTTTCTCTGAAGAACCTAAAGAGGCTACAGCCCCACCACCTTATGACACTAGACCATTATTTCCAGTCTCAGTCTCACAATCAAGAGACAATGATGGTAATGTAGTACGTACCACCTCCTCCTATAAGCCTTGGACCCCAGTGGAAGCAATGGGGTTCATAAAAGATTTACCAGACCCCAGAAACAATCCTTTGGGTTTCCTCAGGTATATGGAAAGGATTAGAAGTGTTCATAATGCCACATGGTTAGATATGCATGATCTCACTGAAACAGCATCAGGAGTACATGTAGCTAATGAAATAGCTCAGGGTAGAGCAGGAAATGGTGATAATGATTTTAATCCACCAAACATAGCAGGCCAGACAACAGCAGAAAGCGGGACCGAATGGGTAGCTAGTTGCAGAGTTTGGGCCCAGAGAGAGGCTGCTAATATGCCCGCTATAGAAGATAACCAAACTAAGGGTCAATCTGTGGTGGAATATTCTGAGCAACTCCTTAAGAGGCATACAGACCAGGGGTTTAACACACAAGACCCTGGTCATGTAAGGATTCTGAAATTAACTTTGTTTGCTGGAATGAATCCTGAATTAATGCGACAGTTAAAGGTCTGAAGGCCAGAATATTCCTCCATGTCTCTAAATGACCTAGTCAAAATACTTAGGTCTATAGAAGATAATGCTAAGGAAAGGCAAGAAAAGTGCGATAGGAAAAAAGATGCCATGCCCAAGCCCATGTATGTTCTTACTTACCCTAATTTAAATCAGAAGGGTAACAAGGAACAGGACTATAGACCACCTAAGCCATCAGGCAGACCTAGTGGTCAGCAATCTAAAAGATCAGAAGAATGCATGAAAAAAGGGCTTTGTTTCAATTGCATGGAGCAGGGACACATTAAGAGGAATTGTCCCAAGTTAAAGAAACTCCAGACCCAAGACCTTTTGGTGAATCTTAGTCAGCAATAAGAAACAGGCCCCCGAGTCTAATTTGTCCCTTAACAGGACCACAAATTATGATACCTGTTAAATTGGGAAATAAAAAGATAAACTGTCTCATAGACTCTGGGGCTGCTAGAAGTCTCTTAAAAGAAAATATAGTAGATCCCAAGTATATGGGATCAGGCTCCACTAATGTAGTGGGAGTGGGGGGCCAAGTTATCAGCCTCCCTAAAACCAAACCTATACAGATTGAATTAGACTCAGGAGTAGTGCTAACAACCCAGTTTCTAATTTCAAAAGATTCACCAGTGAATTTATTAGGAGCTGACCTATTGGCAGCTCTGGAAGCTAGCATAGTGTACAGAAATGGGGAAGCTATGTTAAGTACACCAGCAGGATGGTTGCAAACTATGGCCTATGACACTGCACAATCCCTAATGACATGAACAAAAGGAGGAACCCTTATTGTCTGTAATTGAGGCAAGGGTACCATCAGGGGTATGGGCAAAGGGAAAAATGGATGTAGGACTCCTACCAGTAGATCCAATAACAATCAAAATTAAACCTACAGCAACGCCTGTGAAAATGAAACAGTACCCCCTTAACGAAGGCCAGATACAGGCAATAGAAACACAGATACAACAATATGTACAAGCAGGAGTGTTAAAACCCTGCAGATCCCCATGGAACACTCCGTTGTATCCAATTAAGAAACAATCTAAGGATAATGAACCTGTATCTTACAGACTAATTCATGATCTTAGGGAGGTTAACAAGCGTATGGTAATTGATAGTCCTATTGTGCCAAATCCACATACGCTGCTAAACCAGATCCCTCCCTCTGCTACACAATTCACAGTCATAGACTTGGCGAATGCTTTTTTCTCAGTCCCTCTGACGGAAGAAAATATGAGATATGGTAAGAACTTACCCTTGTTATCTCTATTTCTACGAAGTCCATAGGGTTCCACAGGATACCTTGGGGTATAGGTGTGACGTCAGTCGCTGGGCACCATAGAGTTAAGCTTTTCAGCCTCCCAGGATGCACTAGGGTCCCCCTCCTATACCCCGCCCCCGAGCCAAGGCACCTCAGTTAGTTATCAAGCCATAGGCCGGAGGAGAAGGAAGAGAGAGAAAAAAGATCTGGACACATACAAGAATCACATTCTCACCAGAGGGAGACGGAAAACCGGTGACCAGAGCAAAGCCCATCTGCAGCACAGGTGCGACAGGGCGGGAGTCCTGTGGAACCCTATGGACTTCGTAGAAATAGAGATAACAAGGGTAAGTTCTTACCATATCTCATATTTTCTACTTCAGGGTCCATAGGGTATCCACAGGATACCTTGGGGATGTCCCAAAGCAGTATCCTTTAAGGGTGGGGACGCTCCTGTGCAGAAAGGAGAATCCGCCGCCCGAAGGAAGCATCCTGAGAGGCGAAGGTGTCAAACCTGTAATACCTCACGAAGGTATGGACAGAGGACCACGTAGCAGCCTTGCAGATCTGAACTGCCGAGGCACCACGTCGAGCTGCCCACGAAGGACCCACAGACCTAGTGGAATGAGCCTTCAGAGAAGGAGGGACCGGTAGGCCTTCATGAAGATAAGCTTCAGAAATAGCCATACGGATCCAGGCTGCCAAAGTTTGCTTTGAAGCAGGCCAACCCTTTTTACGGAAGCCATAGAGGACAAACAAAGCATCCGACTTCCTAAACGAAGAAGTGCGGTCAACATAAGTCCTTAAGGCCCGCACGACATCCAAAGAGGCCTCACCCAGGGAAAGACCCGGTGAGTTAAAGGCCGGAACAACTATATTTCCTCGTTAACATGAAACTGGGAAACAACTTTGGGAAGAAACTCGGGCCGAGTGCGGAGCACTGCCCTGTTCCCATGAAAAACCAAGAAAGGGGGTCTACAAGAAAGAGCCCCTAACTCAGAAACACGTCTGGCCGAAGCAATGGCCAGAAGGAAAACAGTCTTAGCTGTTAGCCATTTAAGATCCACTGAGCCCAGTGGTTCAAACGGCGGTCCTTGGAGAGCCCTCAGGACCACAGCCAAATCCCAAGGCGCCACAGGTGGAACAAAGGGCGGCTGGATGCGGAGAACACCCTGCATAAAGGTGCGCACATCCGGGATTGTAGCAATCCTACGGTGAAACCAGACAGATAGGGCCGAAACCTGTACCTTCAAAGAAGCAAGGCGAAGCCCATGATCTAGTCCCGCTTGCAGGAAGGCGAGAATCCGAGACAGACGAAACTCCCGCGGTGCATAACCTCTCAGTCGACACCACTGGAAGAACGTATGCCACACGCGATGGTATATCCTCGCGGAAGACGGTTTCCGAGCTCGTAACATGGTACGCACCACAGAGCTGGAAAACCCCCGGGACCTCAGCATGGCCGTCTCAACAGCCACGCCGTCAAAGACAGCCGAGTCAGGTCCGGGTGAAGGCAAGGACCCTGAGACAGAAGGTCCGGTCGTAGCGGCAACCGCAGAGGACTGTCCACGGACCCCGAAGGTCTGAGAACCAGTGCCGTCTGGGCCACGCGGGAGCTATCAACAGGAGCGTCCCTCCTTCCTGTTTGAATTTCCGGATTACCCGTGGAAGAAGGGAGACCGGAGGGAACAGGTATGCGAACCGGAAAGTCCACCGGACGGACAGAGCATCCACCAGAGACGCCCCTTCGTCTCTTGTGCGAGACCCGTACACCGGCAACTTGTTGTTGTGCCGGGACGCCATGAGGTCGATTTCTGGAAGATCCCACCTGTCCACCAGTAGTTGAAAAACGTCCGGGTGCAGGGACCATTCCCCCGGATGAACGTCCTGGCGACTTAGAAAGTCCGCCTCCCAATTTAGCACTCCCGGGATGAAGACCGCTGATATGGCCGGAAGATTGCGCTCCGCCCAAACCAGGATCCGAGAGACCTCTACGAGAGCCGCCCGACTGCGAGTTCCTCCTTGCTTGTTTATGTAGGCCACGGTGGTAGCGTTGTCCGACTGGACCTGCACCGGGCGACCCTGGAGAAACCGCTGTGCCTGCTGGAGAGCATTGAAGACCGCACGGAGTTCCAAGATATTTATTGGAAGCTCCGCTTCTGTCGGCGTCCACCTGCCCTGGAACAAGTGTGGACCCGAAACTGCTCCCCAGCCCCGAAGACTGGCGTCCGTTGTCAACAGGACCCAATTTGGAACCCAGAACGGACGTCCCTTGTTGAGGTGGGTCGTCTGTAACCACCACGCAAGGGACAGGCGAACCTCCGGGGTGAGCACAATCGTCTGGGACTTCAGAGACTGAGGCAGCCCGTTCCACTTGGACAGGATCAGGTGCTGCAGAGGTCTGGAGTGAAACTGGGCGTATTCCACCATGTCGAACACCGACACCATGGAGCCCAGTAACCTCATCGCCGAGTGTAAGGACACCCGGCGGCTGTGCAGGCAACTGCGCACCCTTGACTGTAAAGCAGAGATCTTGTCCTCCGTCACGAAGATCCTTTGCTGTCCCGAGTCCAATAAGGCTCCAAGATGCAGAATCCTCCGAGACGGGATTAGAGTGGACTTCTGCCAGTTGATTAGCCAGCCGTGCCGTTGCAGCAGTGCAATGGTCAGGTCCAAGTGGCGTAACAGGAGCTCTGGAGATCCTGCCCCCAATAACAGGTCGTCCAAATACGGCAACATGCGGACTCCCTGCAGCCGCAGAGAAGCCGCCATGACCGCCATCACCTTGGTGAAAACACGTGGTGCTGTCGCCAGGCCAAAAGGTAACGCCCGAAACTGGAAGTGGTCGCTGCGGATTGCAAACCTGAGGAACTGTTGATGGCGCAAAATAGGGACATGCAGGTAAGCGTCCTGTATGTCCAATGACACCAAGTAGTCCCCAGGTTCCAGCGCCAGAATGATGGACCGTAGGGTCTCCATCCGAAACTTCGGGACCCGCAAAGACTTGTTGAGTGCTTTGAGGTTGAGAATCGGACGATATGACCCATTGGGTTTCTGTACCAAAAATAGATTTGAATAGAAACCCTGGCCCCTCTGGGAGAATGGAACAGGCACTATAACTCCAGCCTGGAGCATAGTGTGCAATACCTTCCGCAGCTCCGTAGCCTTGTTCCGGTCTGAAGGTAGACCCGTGGTGAAGAAGCGAGCCGGGGGTCTGTGCCGGAAGGAGAGGGCGTATCCGTGGGAAACCACCTCCAGAACCCAAGTGTCTGTCTTAGTGGTCGACCAACACTGGGCGAACTGTAGCAGGCGGCCTCCCACCCAGGGATCCCCCAAAGGGAGGCCCGGACCGTCAGGCTGCAGGCTTGTCATCTGGCTTGGGGGCCGGACGTCTGGTACTCCATGCCTGCTTCCGGGGCTTGACCGATTTCTTAGGGCCAGCCTGTCGAGGAAACGACTGTGGTTTGGGCCTGCCCTGGGCCCTAGATGACCGAAAGGACGATGGTCCAGAACCAGAAGGAGCAGCGGCCGACGGGAGACAAGCAGATTTGGCTGCCGCCAGCGTGGCCACAATCTTATCCAGATCCGGGCCGAAGAGAACCTCTCCGGTAAACGGCAACGCTTCCAGACCTTTCTTGGAATCTGCGTCCGCCTTCCAGGATCGCAGCCACAAGGTGCGACGAGCAGCTACCGCTGCTGAAGAAATTCTAGACCCCAGAGTACTAATGTCTAGAGCCGCCTCGTTGATGTAGGTGGCCGAATCACGGAGATTGCCAATCAACTCCGCCTGTTCAGCCGGACAGTCGGATTCAAAAGAAGCCTCTAATGAATCCGCCCAGCGCTCCATCGCTCTGGCAACCCAGCAAATGGCCATAGCCGGCCGTGCTGCCCCCCCTGCAAGGGAATAAGCGGACTTCAGGCAGATTTCTACCTTGTGGTCCGTAGCATCCTTAAGGGAGGACATGGATGGCATCGGCAATGTGGCACTACGGAAAAGACGGGTCACGTGAGAATCCACCTGTGGAGGGGATTTCCACTTAGCAAAATAATTATCCGTGAACGGATAAGCCACCGCCAGGCGTCTCTGCGGCTGGTATCTTTTGCCAGGTTGTTTCCACGCCTCCTCTAAATGGTCCACCAACTGACCCGAAAGAGGAAAGACTGTGGCATCGCCCTTCACATCTTTGAAAAAGGCATACTTAGATTTAGCCGCTGGGGGAACTTCGTCCTCAATCACCAAGGCTGTGCGGACCGCCCGAATAAGTCCAGGAATATATACTTTGGACTTAGCATCAGCGTCCTTAGTATGGAGAGGTTCCTGATCGTAAGGATCCAGAATCTCCCCATCATCAGACGTCCCTTCGTCATCCTCATAAGGAGCGGACAGAGACGCCACCGGCCTTTTATGAGGCCGCATCACAGACTCCCCTTGCAACACATCCGACAAGTGCTGTACAGAACTCGTCAGGGAGTTAACCCACGCTGGCTCCTGAGAACCCGGGAGCGGGGAAATAGGGAGACTGTGGGGTACCACCAATTGTCGTGGGAACCCCTGCATGGGTGACGACACCACAGACTGCTGGGACAAACCCATCGGAGTAAACGCGGGCTGCGGAGCTAACTGGCCCACTAAAGCTGTTAACGCCTGAGCGAAACAAGCCCAGGGCGGCTCCTGTACCGGTGCTGTAACCGTAATAGGCCGCGCCATGGACAAACACTGCCGGCAAAGGCCCTCCGCGCTACCCTCCCCCTCCGCTAACGGTACTTTGCACGTGGTACACTGTAGCCGGAGGGGAAAATCACTTTCAGACATGATGGCACCACGTATGTGACCTCTCTCACCAATTAAGTATTAAATAGGCGAGAGACCACCCTGCAGCACCGCACCACATGGGCTTTAGCAGAAAGAACAGGGACAGTAATAAAGCTGACAGTTTAGAGAAGAAAAGTTACAGGCAGCGCTAGCACAGTCACATACAATGCAGAGAAATAACAATTCCTGCACTAACAGCGCTGATCACTCAACTACACAGACACAGGGCCTGGTAGGACACAGCGCTGCATACACAGACCTGAGCCACAGCGGAGGAGAGGTATGCGGGGGGACCCAGACCACGATGCTTCCGTCCAGCGCTTCCAGCAGCGTTCACCATGCGTTCTGGAGAAGATGGCCGCCGAGGAGCAGAGAGGAGGCTGGCCTGGGGGAGGAGCGCTGCCACAGGACCAGTCGGCAGCATACAGAGAGGGCTGTGTGCAGCGGGGGAGGCGCCGGCTGTGAGACAGGGAAGGCGCGCTCCCCTGGCATGCATTTAACCCCTGGGACGCCGCAGCGCTACCGCTCTGCTGCGGTCCGCTGTCCCAGGGGGTAGTGGAAAGCGCAGGTTGGTCGCCTGGCTCCACGCTGCAGCCAGTCCCCAGGGAGCCCCCTGCATGGGGACTTAGGACCATGTGACCAGCGGGGACCCACCGCGGGACCCCGCTGCTTACCTTTGTCCCCCTTGGATCCGGCCATGGTCCGGAACATCTGGGGTCACCACTAGCTGTGACCCCAGATGCTCACCAGTATCCCCGGATCGGTACCGGCGTTCTGGTACCGGCGGGGGTGTAGGGAAGACAGCATGGACGTCAGGACTGACTGTCCATGCTGTACATCCAGATGTGCAGCCACAGCTGCACTGAAGAAAGCTTCAGGGGCTCTTCTAGCCCCCCACTCCGACAGGTGCACCCGACGCCGGCCGGGCACCAAACTAAACTGAGGTGCCTTGGCTCGGGGGCGGGGTATAGGAGGGGGGCCCTAGTGCATCCTGGGAGGCTGAAAAGCTTAACTCTATGGTGCCCAGCGACTGACGTCACACCTATACCCCAAGGTATCCTGTGGATACCCTATGGACCCTGAAGTAGAAAGTCAATTAATGTTAGCTTTCACTCACAAAAGTCAACAATACACGTGGACAAGATTACCACAAGGAGGAGCCACTTCACCTAGTGCCTTCTCAGAAGCTATGACACTGGTATTAAAAGGATGGGTACCAATAGATCCAGAAACAGTGCTCATCCAGTATGTAGACGATTTGTTGCTATGTACCAATAGTGAAACAATGTGCATAGAAGAGACAGTTTCATTATTGAAATTTCTCAATGAAGCACAATGTAAGGTGTCAAGAGACAAAATACAAGTTGCAAAGCCTAAGGTACAATTCCTAGGCCATTGTATAACCCACCAGGCTAAGCACATCCTGGAAGAAAGAAAACAGATTATACTAGATGTAAAACCACCCCAGACACTGAAACAGTTAAGAGCCTTTTTAGGGCTTATCACATATTGTAGGTATTGGATCCCAGGTGCATCTTCTAAGCTTCAAATTCTATATGATGCACTAAAAGGTGATAAGCAGCAAGGCCCTCTTAAGTTGACAGATGAGCAGAATCAGGTGTTTCAGGAGTTAAAGAAAGACATTATATCTGCTCCAGCCTTGGCTTTACCCAATTACAGTAAACCTTTTACACTATACTGTCATGAGGTCCAGGGTCACGCACAAGGGGTGTTGACACAAGAACATGGGGGTAGGCAGAAGCCTTTGGCTTACTATTCCCTACAGCTAGATCCAGTCATCAGAGCTGCCCCAACCTGTATCAGGGGGGTAGCAGCGGCAGCCATTTTACTAGACAAAACTGCAGATATTGTGTTAGGTCATTCATTAATATTGCAAGTGCCACATGCCGTTACAGAAATACTCAATCAGGCACAGACTAAACACTTATCTGCAGCTAGACACACAAAATATGAAGTAGCTTTACTTACCCCGTGTAATGTAAACATACACAGGTGCACGGTATTGAATCCAGCGTCATTACTTCCGAAAGATTCAAAAGGAGGAAGTTTAGAAACAGGAGACATTGACACTCTAGCAGCACCAGATATGCTAATTAATAGTAGTGCTGCCAGTTACAGTAACGATAGCAGAAAGGAAAGTGAAAATCACAATCTTTTTTCTTCAGACACATGCTGCGAGCATGACTGTATTCAGCTTATGGAACAGGAAATCGCACAGATCTCTCCTGTATTAGACATACCAATTCCTAATGCACAATTAGAATTGTTTGTAGATGGTTCAAGGTATTATGTAGATGGCCACCCACATACAGGATATGCAGTTACTACTGCACATGAGCCAATCATTCAAGAACCTTTACCACCTACCATGTCAGCCCAAGAGGCTGAATTAGAGGCATTAAAGGCTGCATGCCTTTATGCTGAGGGACAGACTGTAAACATCTACACTGATTCCAGGTATGCCTACGGGATCGCTCAAGATTACGGTCCAATCTGGAAAAGTAGGAACTTTGTAGGGTCTACAGGTAAACCAATAAAACATGCAAACTTGATTAGACAGTTATTTGAGGCCTTTCAGGTTCCCAGGCAGCTTTCAGTAATAAAGGTCAAAGCTCACACTAGGGAACAGACGCCAGAAGCAAAGGGAAATGCATGTGCGGATGCTGCTGCCAAGGAGGCAGCCCTTAAGCCCCTACAACAGTCACCACAATCAGCTGCTCTTATAGCATCAGCTGTAGAATCCCCTAAAGTGAGTCAGGACCTTCTCTTACAGTTCCAAAAACAGGCCTCTCCAGATGAGTTGAAAGCCTAGCAGAAACAAGGAGCTGTGTGTATACAAGGAGAATGGTCATGTAAAGGACTCACTTGCCTGCCCAGGAGCCTCTACCCAGTGATGGCACAAATCCTGCATGGAAAGGTGCATGTGTCTAGAGACACCATGATCAACACTGTTAAAAAACATTGGCATGCTCCAGGGTTTGGCCAGGCTGCGCAAGCCTTTGTGTCCGGGTGCGTGGTATGTGCACTTCACAACCCTGGCAAAGCTGTCAAGGTACCACTCAAAAGCACCCCACAGACATTTTTTCCTTTTCAGAGAATCCAAATAGATTTCATCCAACTGCCTCCCTGCTCTGGGTATGTCTATGTCCTCGTGGCAACCGACCTTTATAGTCACTGGCCTGAGGCCTGGGCCTGTAGGGCAGCAAATGCTAAAACAGTAGCAAAAAAGCTAATCCAAGAAGTCATTTGCAGATATGGGGTACCAGAGACAATAGAAAGTGACAGAGGTACTCATTTTTCAGGTGAAATTGCACAACACATAATGAGTGACCTAGGGATAGTCTCCGCTCTTCACGTGCCGTACCACCCCCAAAGTTCCGGGCGCATGGAGAGACTAAATGGCACCCTAAAACTTAAGATACAAAAATTAATGGCAGAAACAAGTAAAACTTGGGTAGAATGCCTTCCAATGGCTCTACATTCTGTAAGAAATACCCCATTGAAAAAGACTAAGCTGACACCATATGAGATACTATTTGGTAGTCCATATAAACTTGGTTGTTACTTTCCTCAGCAGTTGCAACATCTACATGGTGATCTGACTGGTTATATGATACAGTTGCAGAAACAACTAACTCAAATCCACCATCAGGTGTTTTCATCTATTCCAGATCCCAACGCAGACTGTAGTTCTCACAAGCTGCAGCCTGGAGACTGGGTAGTCATCAAAAGACATCTGAGGAAGGTCCTTGAGCCCAGATACAAGGGTCCTTACCAGGTTCTCCTGACAACTCCTACAGCGGTGAAGGTGGCAGAGAAAAATACGTGGATACACGCATCGCATTGCAAGATCTTTACACAAGGGGAGTTGGAGTAAAATGAATAAATATATGCTTTTAGGCCCCAAGCCTGATAGAGGCTTGTGGGGATGTATTCTATGTTCTGCTATGGTTATTATACTTATTTTAGCAATGAATTTTGAGGAATTGATAAACGGGGGTAATGATGCTTTTAATAGTACAAATAGAACTAATCAATCCTTGGTACGAGTTAAAAGAGAATTGCATGAACAGCTTAATGAAATATGGGATAACAAGTTTTTGCAAATGCACTATCGATTAATGCAAAGGTATTAACCTCACTGATTGTTGGATTTGTACAAATTCCCCGATTTCAGCTAAAACCATGGCATATGTGGCAACCCCAGTAAGTTGGGATGAATTAAGTAAAGATATAGACACCTGGACTAGGCCAATAAAATTGACACATGAGCCATTTAACAACTCAGCAGTACAATTGTTTGTGGCTGGGTGGACCCAACCTCCCTTTTGGAAAGCAGTACGTGATGGTTCATTTGACCAGTGGAACAATTTTGGCCAAATGTGCTATCAAGACGACTGTGTTAATATTAAAAATGAAGGGTCAAAAAATGCAAACCTAAACTTAGGAACTATTAATTTTAAAGTAAATGTTACCTTTTATGCTAAACAAGTAATTCGCTATATTGGTGAGGTACCGACACAACAACTACTAATAGAATATAACACTAGCGATACTAGATGGGAACAATATCTCAATCATTCCAGTGTTTGGGATAACACCACAAATGATATGCGATGTACTTCGGAGGACCAAGGTATATATCACGTGCTAGAGAGTTGCCCTGTAAAAAATACTTCAAAGTTGTCATGGCATGCTCAACAATTAAAACTGGACAGCATTTACTACCAAAAGGGTATTATTTTATGTGTGGTAATAAGGCATATAAATTTCTACCCTGGGGAGGGTCAGGCAGTTGCACTATAGCAAGGCTGAGCCCCGCCTCATGGATAGCAGAAACCATAGATATAACCAATAGCCCAGCAAATCATCGAGTAAGGAAGGATCTTATAAAAAGTAAATCTCATGCTCATGATTTAGTATATATCCCATGGTATAAGAAAATGGGCCTAGCTTTATCAATATCCGGACTTAGTATACAGAATGCTCATAATATAGAAGCATTAGCTAAATTATTTGACAACGTTACAGATAAAATATTGGATGTATTAGAAATAGTTGATGAGACTTTAAGGTATCATACCAAGATTCTCAGACAGCATCAGCTGGTTCTGGACTATCTAACGGCCTCACAAGGGGGCATGTGTCAGATAGTGGGACCTGCTTGCTGTAATTATATAGCTGATAATTTTACTGACCCAATATATGCACACTTGAAGAAAGTCAAGGAATTGAAGGAGCAGTTTAGGAAGACGCATAATGATCCAGAGTATGATATTGATAGTAATGGATGGTTTTCATGGTTGAATCCAGCAAATTGGTTCAAGGGGATAGGAGGTTGGCTTTCAGGTATCCTCATGTTAATAGCTAAAGGATTTGCATTAGTAGTAATCATTTATATTGTTGTTAGATTTGTTGTATGGTTAATAAGGAAAATACTTACACTTGATTACTGTTCTAGGTTTAAAGCATCTAAAGAAATGTCAAAGACAACTATGATCCTGCTACATGAATACGCCCAGAACTTTTGTGTAATCTGCAAGACAAGAGAAGCATTGCTTTGCAGAGACTTGTGCGAACAATGTATGGCAAAAATAGAAGACTTCTACAAGGATACGGATGAAAAGGAAGATTCAGGACTATAGGGACTAAGAGACTCATCGCCTATATGGTCTTGAATGGGCACTGCCCCATGCAGCTACCTCGTTAGGGGGGATAACTTGTTGTGTGAAGTAGGGACCAAATACATAGGGGGTGGGTCATGGCTAGGTAAGTTAGAAAAAAAAAAAAAAAACAATAGTATGTAAGATTTGAATCGAAAAGGAGGAAAATGTGGAAGTATAGAATTCATTTTGTATCCTAAAAGTCTTTTCAAGTATGCCACGTATTCATTGTAAGTAAATACACAGGGCAGGAAAGAGTTAATTCCATGTGCAGACTCAGTCATATATTCGCAGAAAAGCATATGTACATATATGGTAAGGTATGCGATTCCAAATCTTTACCTAGCCCTGTGGTTTTTTCTAAATGTAATCGAAAACAGATGTGTCCTTCAGAAACTATAAATGTATGTGCTTTGGCGCCATTAAACCAGAGATTGATTTCACACTACACAAGACAGTCGTGTTTTTAGATCTCTCCTGTGTACACAGCATTGTGCTGCAGCAAACAAAAGCAATGAGGGTCTCTGAGCTCATTGTATTTATAGCCATAGCTTAAATACAGGTCTGACACAAGCCATAGATTTCTGCAAACTATTGTGTATGACCTCAACAGACCACTGCAAGAGAAGAAAATTGTTCTAAACATGCTGCATTTTTTCCAAATTTTTACATCTTAGTTTTCATTTGGTGTACTGGTTACTTAGGGTTAGTGTTGGCATGGCTGAGTCGCAAAGTCTGTTTCGCATTAAAAGGGGCTATTTGGCACGATTTGAGCATCAGTGTATGTGGTAAAATCTGTATTTCTACTTCATGGTCCATAGGGTATCCACAGGATACCTTGGGGTATAGGTGATGACGTCAGTCTTCAGGCATCACAGAGTTAAAGTTTTCAGCCTCCCAGAATGCATCTGGGTCCCTCTCCTATACCCCGCCCCCGGGCCAAGCCATCTCAGTTTCGTCGGTGCCTGGCCGGAGTCGGAGGCACTGTGCAGAGGGGGGCTGTGAAGAGCCCCTGAAGTTTCTTTTAAAGGCAGCGCTGGCTGCACATCTGGGAGTACAGCATGGACAGTCAGTACTGACGTCCATGCCGTCTCCCCTACACCCCGCCGGTACCAGAACGCCGGTACTGATCCGGGGATGCTGGTAGACATCTGGGGTCACGGCTAGCGGTGTCCCCAGATGTTTTGGACCATGGCCGGATCCAAGGGGATAGCAGGTAAGCAGCGGGGTCCCGTGGTCACATGGTCCTGAGTCCCCAGGCAGGGGGCTCCCTGGGGACTGGCTGCAGCGTGGAGCCAGGCGACCAACCTGCGCTTCCACTATCCCCTGGGACAGCGGGCCGCTGCTGAGCGGCATGCGCTGCGGCGTCCCAGGGGTTAAATGCATGCCAGGGGAGCGCGCTTTCCCTGTCTCACAGCCGGCGCCTCCCCTGCTGCACACAGCCTCTCTGCTCTGCCTGATTGGCCACAGTGTGTCAGCTGTCCTCCCCAGGCCGGCCTCCTTCATCCTCTGCTCCTCGGTGGCCATCTTTAAAGCATGGTGAACGCTGCTGGAAGCCTGTGAGCGGTGGCATTGCGGTCTGGGTCGCCCAGCATACCTCTCCTGTTTGTTACAGGTCAGTGTATGCAGCGCTGAGTCCTACCAGCCTGAGGGTCTGAGTAGTTGAGAACCAGCGCTAATAGTGCAGGGATTTGTTTCTTCTGCATTGTATGTGACTGAACTGCTAGCCTGCTGTCTGTACTTTCACTTTCTACTGTCAGCTTTATTACTGTCCCTGATCTTGCTCTGCTCAAAGCCCTTGCGGTGCGCGGTGTGCAGGGTGTTATTCACACTATACCAATACGTATAGGTGTGAGTGTCACATACTTACCATCATGTCTGAGACTGACTTTCCTCTCCAGCTCATGTGTACTAAATGTAAGGTACCAATAGCGGAGGGGGAGGGTAACGCGGAGGGGTTATGTCCCCAGTGCCTGGCACTGTCACGGCCGATTATGATCACGGTCCCGGTACAGGAATCTCCCTGGGCTTGTTTCGCTAAGGCGCTTACAACCCTTGTGGGCCAGCTAGCTCCGCCACCTGCGTTTACCCATACGGGTTTGTCCCAGCAGTCAGTGGTGTCGTCACCCATGCGGGAGTTCCCGAGACAATTGATGGTACCTCACAGTCTCCCTGTCCCTTCCCAGGTTTCTCCGGAGCCTGCGTGGGTTAATACTCTAACTACATCGGTTCAGCATTTGTCCGATGTTTTACAGGGGGAGTCTGTGTTGCGGCCTCATAACGGCCGGTGGCGTCTTTATCTGCTCCTTATGGGGATGACGATGAGACGTCAGATGATGGGGAGATTCTGGATCTATCTGACCAAGAACCTCTCCGTACCAAAGAGCCGGACGCTAAGTCCAAGGTGTATATCCCTGGTCTTATTCGAGCGGTCCGCTCGGCTTTAGTTATTGAGGATATTGATCCTTTGGTGGCCACATTCATATATGCCTTTTTAAGGATATTAAGGGTGAGGCTACGGTGTTCCCTCTTTCTGATC
Organism: Taudactylus pleione; assembly: GCA_031769625.1. Taxonomy (NCBI): domain Eukaryota; kingdom Metazoa; phylum Chordata; class Amphibia; order Anura; family Myobatrachidae; genus Taudactylus; species Taudactylus pleione. The sequence goes on from JAUIMM010000241.1 coordinate 9,251,755, forward strand.
AATTAGTGGATCATTTAGAGGAGGCGTGGAAAAATCCAGGTAAACGGTTTCAGCCCCAGAGGCGCTTAGCCGTGGCTTATCCGTTTGCGGTCAATTATTTTTCTAAGCGGGAATCCCCTACGCAAGTGGATTCACATGTCACACGCCTAGTCAAAAGTGCCACGTTGCCTATGCCTTCGATGTCATCCTTGAAGGATGTCACTGACCGCAAGGTGGAGATCTGCCTCAAATCCGTTTATTCCCTTGCAGGGAAGCATCCAGACCGGCTCTGGCCGTGTGTTGGGTAGCCAGAGCTATGGAGCGCTGGGCGGATAATTTGGAGGCGTCTTTGGACTCTGACTGTTCGGCTGAACAGACCGAGTTGGTGGGCAATCTCCGAGACTCGGCCACTTACATTAATGAAGCGGCCTTAGATATTTGTATGCTCACCTCTAGGATCTCCTCTGCAGCCGTGGCTGCTCGTCGCACCTTATGGTTGCGTTCTTGGAAAGCGGACGCGGTTTCCAAAAAGGGATTAGAAGGTCTGGACAGGTACTATTTGGTCCAGATCTGGACAAAATTGTAGTTACGTTGGCAGCAGCAAAATCTGCATGTCTTCCGTCTGCTACGATTCCTTCTAGTGCTGGTGGGTCGTCCTATTGGCCTCACAGGGCCCAAGGTAGGCCTAAAGTACAGTCCTTTCCACGGCAGGCTGGGACCAAGAAATTGTCCAAGCCCAAGAAACAGGTCTGGAGTACCAGACGTCCGGCTCCTAGGTCAGATAACAAACCTGCGGCCTGACGGTCCAGGCCTCCTTTTGGGGGACCCCAAAGTGGGGGGTGCCTGCTTCAGTTCGCCCAGTGCTGGTCGAGGACTACGACAGACACTTGGGACAGGCCTTCCACTAGACCAGAGCAAAGCCTCGGAACTGCGGAAGGTTTTGCACATTATGCTCCAGGCCGGAGTTTCAGTGCATGTTCCAATTTCCCAGAGGGGCCTGGGGTTCTATTCCATTCTATTTTTGGTGCAGAAACCCAATGGGTCTTACCGTTCAATACTAAACCTAAAGGCCCTCAACAAGTCCTTGAGGGTGCCTCTGTTTCGGATGGAGACCCTGCGGTCCATTATTCTGGCACTGGAACCTGGGGACTACATGGTGTCATTGGACATCCAGGACGCTTACCTGCATGTCCCTATTCTTTTGCGCCATCAGCAGTTCCTCAGATTGGCAATCTGCAACGAACATTTCCAGTTCCGGGCACTGCCTTTTGGCCTGGTGACTGCTCCACGGGTATTCACCAAGGTCATGGCGGCTCTCCTGCGGACGCAGGGAGTCCGACTGTTGCCTTATCTGGACGACCTCCTGTTGATAGCGGGGTCTCCAGAGCTTCTTTTACACGATTGCGGTACTGCAACGTCACGGCTGGTTGACAAACTGGCAGAGGTCCACTCTCACCCCGTCTCAGAGGATCCTGCACCTCGGGGCCTTATTGGACTCCAGGCAGCAGTGGATCTTTGTGACGGAGGAAAAGATCCTTGCTTTGTAGTTGAGGGTGCGCAGTTGTCTGCAGTGTCGTCGAGTGTCGATACACTTGGCAAAGAGGTTATTGGGCTCAATGGTGTCGGTATTCGACATGGTGGAGTACGCCCAATTTCACTCCAAACCTCTGCTGCTATTGATCCGGTCCAGATGGAATGGATTGCCTAAGTGTCTCAAGTCCCAGACAATGGGGCTCACTCCGGATGTTCGCCTGTCTCTAACCTGGTGTTTGCAGACGACTAACCTCAACAAGGGTCGCCCGTTCTGGGTGGCGAACTGGGTCCTGTTAACAACGGACGCCAGTCTCCGGTGCTGGGGAGCTGTCACGGGTCCACACTTGTTTCAGGGCAGGTGGACTCGGGCGGTAGCGGAGCTTTCAATAAACATTTTGGAGCTCCATGCGGTGTCAAGAGCTCTCCAGCGGGCACAGCCGGTTCTCCAGGGTCACCCTGTGCAGGTCCCGTCGGACAACGCCACCACGGTGGCCTATTTAAACCAGCAAGGAGGAACCGGGAGAGTGGTCTTTACACCAGGACGTCTTTTGGAGTCTGGTGGACAAGTGGGGTCTTTCAGAGATAGACCTCATGGTGTCCCGGCACAACAACAAGTTGCCGGTGTACGGGTCTCGAACATGAGACGAAAAGGCGTCTCTGGTGTACGCCCTGTCCGTCTAGTAGACGTTCCAGTTTGCCTACCTTTTCCCACCATTTTCCCTTCTTCCGCGGGTATTACGGAAATTCAAATCAAGTAGGAGGTACGCTACTGTTGATAGCTCCCGAGTGGCCCAGACGGCACTGGTTCTCCGACCTCCAGAGTCTGTCAGTAGACGTTCCTCTGAGGTTACCATTACGACCGAATCTGCTGTCACAGGGTCCTTGTCTTCACCCGGACCTGACTCGGTGTGGCTGTTGAAACGGTCATGCTAAGGTCCAGAGGGTTTTTCTGGCTCCGTGGTGCAAACCATACTAAGAGCTTGTAAACCTTTCTCGGCAAGAATCTACCATCGAGTGTGGCATACTTTCTTCCGGTGGTGTAGACCTAGAGGGTATTCCCTTAGGGAGTTCCGCCTGTCTGGGGTGTTGGCTTTCCTACAGGCTGGACTGGATCATGGGCTTCGCCTGGCTTCTCTGAAAGTGCAGGTGTCTGCCCTGTCAGTCTGGTTTCATCGTAGGATTGCTGCGCTCTCTGATGTGCACACCTTTATGCGAGGTGTTCTTCGCATTCAGCCACCTTTTGATCCACTGGTGGCGCCTTGGAATTGGGCTGTGGTCCTGAGAGTTCTCCAGGGACTGCCGTTTGAACCACTGGACTCAGTGGACTTTAAATGGCTTACAGCTAAAACCATATTCCTTCTGGCCATTGCCTCGGCCAGAAGGGTTTCGGATTTAGGGGTTCTCTCTTGTAGACCCCCTTTTCTGATTTTTCATAGGAATAGGGCGGTGCTTCGCACTCGTCCGGGATTCCTTCCCGAAGTGGTATCCAGTTTTCACATCAATGAAGAAATTGTTGTGCCGGCTTTCAATTCACCTGGACTTTCAGTGGGTGACGCCACTTGGGATGTTGTGCGGGCATTGAGAATTTATTATGACCGCACTTCTTCTTTTAGGAAGTCGGACGCCTTGTTTGTCCTCTATGGCTTCCGTAAAAAGGGTTGGCCTGCTTCAAAGTAGACTTTGGCAGGCTGGATTCGTATGGCAATTTCAGAAGCTTATCTTCATGAAGGTCTTCCAGTTCCCTCCTTGGTGAGGGCTCATTCCACTAGGTCTGTGGGTCCTTCATTTGCAGCTAGACGTGGTGCCTCTGCAGTTCAGATCTGCAAGGCTGCTACGTAGTCTTCTGTCTATACCTTTGTGAGGTATTACAGGTTTGACACCTTTGCCTCTCAAGATGCTTCCTTCGGGCGGCAGATTCTCCTCTCAGCACAGGAGCGTCCCCACCCTTAAAGGATACTGCTTTGGGACATCCCCAAGGTATCCTGTGGATACCCTATGGACCCTGAAGTAGAAAATATGAGATATGGTAAGAACTTACCCTTGTTATCTCTATTTCTACGAAGTCCATAGGGTTCCACAGGACTCCCGCCCTGTCGCACCTGTACTGCAGATGGGCTGTATTCTGGTCACCGGTTTTTCCGTCTCCCTATGGTGAGAATGTGATTCTTGTGAGTGTCCAGATTTTTTCTTCTCTCTCTTTCTTCTCCTCCTCCGGCCTATGGCTTGTGACGTAACTGAGATGGCTTGGCCCGGGGGCGGGGTATAGGAGAGGGACCCAGATGCATCTTGGGAGGCTGAAAACTTTAACTCTGTGGTGCCTGAAGACTGACGTCATCACCTATACCCCAAGGTATCCTGTGGAACCCTATGGACTTCATAGAAATAGAGATAACAAGGGTAAGTTCTTACCATATCTCATATTATCTGAAAAACAAACCCTCTAAAGGTGCGTTCACACTGGGCGATCGTACCGTCGTTCCTGTTCCCCTGTAGTACCTTCACTGAACGATATGTCGTTTAGTGTAGGCACCCTCCATCATTCCTGAACATGGCCAATCTGTCGTTATCGACAGATTGGCCTGCATGTTCAGGCGATGGACAATGTCGGGAACGACCAGCAGGAGTGCGCATCGCTGGTCGTTTCCGTCATTATTTGTGCACGATTACTAAGCGATTGCACGATTACGATGTCGTAATCGTGCAATCGCTCAGTAAAATTGCCCAGTGTGTACGCACCTTAAGTCTTTAAGGTATACTTTCTTTTTTATTGTTTTTGCTCTAGTCTGTAAGACACTGTTGCCAGGAATGTATCATTTTACAATAAAGAAATGTAAAAATAATAGATAAGCTCTCACCTATGAAACGCTTCGTAAATGACCGCCTCCCTGTAAGAGAAAGCAATATAGGCTCATAGTAAGAGACTCATAATGAAATTCTAAAGTTTGCAAAAAAGTCAGAACAGATTAGGCCTGATTATGAGTCGGAAGCAGCGGCGTCCGTGTGTACGTCTTTTGCCGGTGTCACGTCTGCAAGTTTATGCTAATACTGCTACAAGTCCTTCCCTGCTGTACATCCATGCGAATAAATGTGTAAGGACTGAGAAGCCTACTACAAGCATCTCAACGCTGCAATCCTGCTTGGTGTGTATTTAGACACCACCATCGCTCGCATCATCAAAACTTGCACCAGCCCTCTGCTAGCTGCAGAATCTCTGAATATGGCCTCCAATGTGTGTGATATGCCCAGTACACTCACATAACACACCCATAAGGTGGACCATCTCTGTGCATCTGAATAGCCACCTCCTAGGAACACTCAGTACATGTTCAATACACTTCGCCTGAAATCACAACTGTGACTCTGTACAAAAATAATCAGGACGCATGTGCAATGCGACTTACACATGTGCGGTAAAGAAAAATTGCTCAAATAATCCGACATCACGTGTGACTCAGAATCAGGCCCATAGATTCAATTAGCCGAGGGTTGTGCCAAACGCTCTCTTTTCTAGCGTAAAGTGCCCAGAGCTATTCAAATAGACACCCAAGTTCAATCCATTTGTTTCTGCTTGTGCCCTCCAGAGTTGTGAGCAGACAGAAGCTTTAGCAGCTGCCTCTGGCTGCTCTCAGGTTGATTGCAGGTCCCTAAATAAACTGAAGTTGCTGTCACTTAAATAGGTAAATAGTCCTATGGTAAGTAAACTACTATGGTTAAAGATAATGGAGGGATATAAAGAATTGCTGGGAGTGCGTGACTTGAGTACATTAAGGTTAATTTACATTTCTATCTTTAAAATTTTGTGTCATGTATGTTGATGTCACTCTTCAGTGTGTCAAGCAGAAAAAAATTTGAGAACCACAGTATTAGAGTGCTCAAAATAAAGTAGATTCAACCCTCTAATGCAAGATTTAAACTGTTTTGCCTTAGTCACACAGCAGGAACAGGACAGTCTTCGTTCATTGAGGTTGGAATACAGGGCCTGATTCAGACCCGCTTGCTACGATGCGTTTGCACGCAGCCGTCAGCAGCCAAAGTATGCAAATCTCTCGATCGCTAGCAAGACATCAGCACGTCCACTATGCCTTGCCATGCGATTGCGGTATGTATTTAGATTCCCACCAGCCTGACACAAGACGCCCACTTTCCCTTAGTAACACACGCAGGGCCGGCCCTAGCCCAAATTTTTTGGTAAGCGAGTAGGTTTTTTTGGCACCCCCCCTATGCAGTGCCCGCGGTAGTGGTCCCCCCTGTGCAGTGCCCCTTGTGCCCCCATTAGTAAGCTTATACAGTGCCCCCAGTAGTAGTCCCCCCTCTTGTAGTGCCCCTAGTAGTCCCCCCTTGTAGTAGTCCCCCCATTGTTGTGCCCCCAGTGGAGGTTTCCCCCCCATGTAGTGCCCCCAGTAGTAGTCCCCCCAGTAGTAATCCTCCCTTCAAGTGCCCCCAGTAGTAGCCCCCCTTCAAGTGCCCCCAGTAGTAGTGCCCCCAATAGTAATCCCCCCTTCAAGTGCCCCCAGTAGTCCCCCCTTCTAGTGCCCCCAGTAGTAATCCCCCCTTCAAGTGCCCCAGTAGTAATCCTCCCTTCTAGTGCCCCCTGTAATCCCCCTTCAAGTTCCCCCAGTAGTAATCCCCCCTTCAAGTACCCCCAGTAGTAATTCCCCCTTCAAGTACCCCCAGTAGTAACCCCCCCTTCAAATGCCCCAGTAGTAATCCCCCCTTCCTGTGCCCCAGTAGTAATCCCCCCCTTCAAGTGCCCTCAGTAGTAATCCCCCCTTCCTGTGCCCCCAGGAGTAATCCCCCCCTTCAAGTGCCCCAGTAGTAATCCCCCTTCAAGTGCCCCAGTAGTAATCCTCCCTTCTAGTGCCCCCTGTAATCCCCCTTAAAGTTCCCCCAGTAGTAATCCCCCCTTCAAGTACCCCCAGTAGTAATCCCCCCTTCAAGTGCCCCAGTAGTAATCCCCCCTTCAAGTGCCCCCAGTAGTAATCCCCCCCTTCAAGTGCCCCCAGTAGTAATCCCCCCTTCAAGTGCCCCCAGTAGTAATCCCCCCTTGCAGCCCCCCCAGTAGACACGTTATAAAAAACAAAACAAAAAAAAACACTTACCTGAACCCCCCGCTCCTGCTCCCGCCGCCGATATCCGTTACTCCCGACCATTCTCCAGGGCCGCTTTGCATTATGGGAGAGACGTCGTCCCATTACCCACTGCGGGAGCCGGAAGATGGCTCCCGCAGTGGGAGCTACAGCAGCCGATGAGAGTCTGACAGACTCTCATCAGCTGCTGAAACAAACACACAGTTGCCGGCTCCGGCGGCTGTGTGTTTGGCACTGTGTAGCGCTGACCGAACTCCGTCCGGTCAGCGCTACACGCGCGGTGCAGACTGTGTCACAGAGACACAGTCTGCACCACTGTAAGCCACTGAAATCTGCATGGTCGCGGCCGCGGCGCCCTTCACTACATGGCGCCTTACGCGGCCGCGTACCATGCGTAACCATAGAACCGGCCCTGAACACACGTCATCTTCAGGAAGTGTATCAAACAGTCGGTAACATCGAGTACCATCGAACACCCATACGCAGCACTTGTGGCTGACCATACCCTACCGCAAGCACTGCAAGTGTTGCTGTGTATAATTCAGCCATGAGACGTGTATGCTGACGCTGCATCTTAATTATGCACGCCCCTGAAACGGCGTTCAGACACACAGACACGCCTGCGTTCGCACCACCACACCCCCATTTCCATCGGCCACCCCGTCACCACCCACAAACGGCACGTCCTATCACTCATTCTAGCGGGGTGCCTGTGTACAGGGTGCAAACGCTTCCCGATCGCATGGACTAGTTCACGCACGTGCAATGCGTCTTATACGCATGCGCTGCGTGCGAACACATCCTAGCGAACGGGTCTAAATCAGGCCCACAATACTCTGATTTAAAAGGGTAAAAGTCTTGAATGGAAACGGTAAAAGAAGAATTGTGTACATTTCCAGGGAATGTCAGAGATCTTCAATTTGAGTTTTTTTTTTAAATATTTGCCATTTGTATAACATACTATTGATATGGTTACCTCTTTTAGTATCTAATATTATTGTGTAAATTTTATCAAATAGAACATATAATAGTATATCACATTAAACATAGAACGCAGAGTGGTCCCCAGCCTTAATTTCAGTACCTTTGCGAAATATTAAACATTTTTCCTGTCATTCCTCATTTCCACAAAAACACAGGTCCGACCAGACATGGTTCCAACCCAGATCAAACACCGTTTACACAACACCATCGATCTGGTTTTTTTTTCAAAATAATTTTTATTGTTAGGACAACAAAGTATTGTAATACAGATATATGCCTAATCATCTTAAACATAGTAAATAGAACAATCACTTTGCAAGAACTTTCATACAACAAAATAATTATAACATTTGCAGCACCAAAATCCAGATATGAGTTGTAGTTGCACATATAAGAAACATTTACATATATTGTTACATATATTAGTAGTCAGTAAATCAATTACCATTAATGACATAGATCAAAATCATAGATTGAGTTAAGTCAGAAAGGGGGGCCATTATCAAGCACTTCCAAATTATACCATGAAGTTAGTTGGAAGCATTTCCGTATGGAGTCTTTAAGTGATGGGGAAAGAGTATGAATATAGGGTAACCATGTGCCAAAAAATCTTTCAGTATACTTTTCTTTATTAGTGGACGTCTCTGTCCAATCCATTGTAAACAAAAATATAATTCTAGGGTGTAATAATGTAAGAGTAGGTGGATGAGGGTCAATCCATTGTGAGAGAATGGTCTTTTTAGCTGCTGCCGTCAATTTGGTCATTAGTAGCCTATTTTCTTTAGTCAATCTCTAAGAATGTGTGTTTTCCGAAATATTCCAAAAAGCCCATTCTCTAAGAATCACAAAATCAATTTTTAGAATTTCTTTAATATAATTATTAAGTTCCTCCCAGAAGACTTGTACCTGTGGACAATCCCATAGGCAATGTACGATATCAGCGTTAGGTGCTGAGCATTTATAACAATTGGCGTCAGGCGCATCACCAATAATAAATTTCAATTTAGAAGTGTAATATGCTCTGTGTAATATTTTTAGATGCATTTCAGCATAAGATACTGATCCCAATTGTTTGTTCATTTTAAAACATGAAAGAGCGATAGTCTCTATGGGGATTTGTGGGAAAACCTCCTTCCATTTCGCAAGTCCTGTAGTACTTGTTTCTAAATTTATAAGTGGCCGGGCACAGGAGTATATAAAAGATGTTGAAAATGGTCCTTTTGGTTTACAGCGTAGTGCGCTATCTAGACACCAGTTTAGATCAGCTTCCGAAAGTCCACGTAGCATATTTTGGATATAACTCATCGTCTGTAAATAAGGAAATAAAGGGATATTGACCAGAGGAAATTTCTCCTGCATTTGTGAGCGAGTGAGACGTTGAAGTGTTTGGTCCTGTAAAAATTGGTAAATGTAACGAACCCCACTGGCGTGCCAGCATTTAAATTGGGCGGAGTTGCCAGGTGAAAAAGACGGATTTTTCCATAATGGTAAAAAAATTGAGGACAATTTGGATAAATGGGATTGTGATCTAATAACTCGCCATGCTATACATGTTGTATTTATTAATATGTTTTCTCTAGCTTCTGAAGGTATATTACAGGGATGGGTATATAAAAGAGATACCAAGTTGTGGTGGGGAATAAATGCCTGCTCCATAGAGTATGTGGTATAAATGTTATGACCTCCAATCCAGTCCATTGCTATTCGATAATTAGCAGCCATAGCATATTGTCTGAGACATGGCAAATTTACCCCTCCTAAATGTGTCTGCTGTTGCAATTTAAACAATGAAATTCTGGGTCGTTTTCCTGCCCATATAAATTTTTGGAGAGCCTGATTACAAAGTTTGAGGTCTCTTTTGTCTGGGATAATTGGCAACATTTGGAGAATATAAAGGAATCTGGGGAAGCTGATCATTTTGTAAAGGTGACATCTACCTATGTAGGATAAAGGAAGATGGGCCCATTTATTGAAATCATTGTGTGTTTTTAACAATAGTGGGGCATAGTTAACCTCATATAGTTGAGAAGGATGCAAAGGAATATTGACCCCTAAGTAAGTAATGTATTTATCTGCCCATTTGAAGGGAAAGGAATTTTCCCAGCCTGCATTCGCCTCCCCAAAAAAGGCCAATGCCTCTGTTTTAGCATAGTTAATTTTAAAACCCGCTATCTCCTAGAATACCTGCAGAATTTGTAGGAGTAGTGGGATAGCTTCCTTAGGGTTGGCAAAATATAATAAGAGGTCATCGGCAAATGACGCAAGAGGGGATCTAGGGCTAAATCAAAAAGTAGTGGCGACAGTGGGCAACCTTGTCTCGTGCCTCGGGTTAGGCAAAATGGTCTGGTATTTAAAAGATTTATTGTCAAGAAGGCTTTCGGATCTTGATATAATGTTTCAAATATATGAATAAAATCAGGACCAAAACTCTTGATATTTAAATATGCGTATTAAATGAGACCAAGACACTCTATCGAATGCCTTGTCAGCGTCACAACTCACCACAATGTTTCTTTTATTTTTCTCCGTATGTGACTGATACATTGCTGCTAAAACTGTGCGTATATTGTGAGTAGAGTGACGTCCTTTAATGAAGCCTGTTTGAGCCGGGTGCAATAATTTAGGTAGTAAAGATTGTAAACGCTGGGCTATAATCTTGGAAAATAATTTCAGGTCCTGATTGAGCAGAGAAATATAATTACCCCTCTGGTTTTAGTAGCGAAAGATGCGCTTTTAAATTCCTTTACCCAATTATCTCTAAGAGTGTTTGAGTCTCCTTGCTTCCAGTGGGATTCCTGCAAGAACGCCACATCTGGTGAGAAACGTTTTAAATGGCGCAATATTTTCTTCCTCTTTATAGGGGTATTTAGCCCTTCAACATTCCATGTAAGGAATTTCAATGTACTATTAACTAATGGCTCCCCTGAATTTGAAGTAGTCATCATCCAATACCAGTCTTAGGCAACAAGTATTCGTATATATACCTATCGATTTCTCCCGTCTGGTCCCATCGAGCCGGACAAGGGAGAAAGATCTCCATCGATCTGGTTTATTCTCAGGTCAGCCCCGTTCACACTGTACCTGGGTCTGCCCTGCTAAACTTGTGAGGTCAGTTAAAGTGGGAGGCTCCACAACTAGCGTTCCCGCTAGGCTGTTTTAGCGGGGCGCGGCGCCCTGCCCTCCTTCTGGAGGGCAAAAAGCACCCTGCCCTCCAGGAGGAGGGCAAAAAGCGCCCTGCCCTCACAGCCTGCGGGAGCCGTTCTCACCCGCGGGACGCAGTGTCCCACGGGTGGAGAAACATGCGGTGACCCTGTCACCGTCAGAGAATAGACGCCGGGCGTATGCGCCCGGCATCTATTCTCCCTGTCTGCAGGGCTTGGGGGCTGCCCGGCATGTCCGTAAGTGCCGGGCACGCCCACTTTTCCGATGACCACGCCCCCTTCGGCGCGCGCACGAGCATGCCCTCTCTAGCTCCGGCGCCCTGCCTCCCGCCGGAGCTAGAGGGAACACTACACAACCACCGATCAGCTCATTTTAAGCACGACCCAGGTCGGATAATCCGGGTTGCGCCGTTTACACTGCATCATTACCCAGGTCAATCCTGGGTCCGACCCTGGTATCTACCTGGGCTGGATTGCCCGGTCACTTAACCCATTTTTTTATTTTCAGGGACCCATTTACAATGAGCTGCGACCTGGATAGACCCAGCAAAAACCCAGGTTTTTGCTCTGGTGTGAAAGGGGTATTAGCTACCTCAGCAAAAACTTCAGATCCATATATGACTAATCATGGTAAGCATTTTATTTGAAGTTATCTACCTATTAAACTGAAATGCACTATTTGGTATCCTGTTACATTATATATTACAGGATATGGGCCTGATTCAGAGCCGCTCGTAAGCAGCCGCTCGTTCGCTCCGAGCGATGTTCGCACATCTGCGCATGCGTATGGGTCGTAATGCGCATGCACCAACCAGTCATTGCGGTTGGATATCAAGTGCTCGCAAAATAGCGAGTGCCTGCTAATTTGAGTGACAGGATGAGGCGTTTGTGGGTGGTAACAGGGGAAGGTGCTTGAAAACGGGGAGTGGTGATCCGAACGCAGGCGTGCCAAAACGGGCGTTTTAAGGGTGTGCATAATTAACAAAGCAGCGTCATCGACCACGTCACTTGGTTGTTTCTTAGCCTGAACTGTTCGCATGATTGCGGTAGGAAAATCCAACCACAAGCACTGCGAGCAGTTCAGACGCCTTTCGATGACGTAGGATGCGAGCGGCCAGGGGGCGTCTTTACAAAATAGCGAGCGCATATTTCGTTCGCTCGCTCAGACATAGAGGCGTCAACAGACCGCAAAGAGCGAGCGCTCAATTTAAATAGCTGGCCCCTTTTTCTGAACGAGCGAGCGCAAATAGCGTCCGGCTCTGAATCAGGCCCATTGTTCACTAGAATTAGTGTGATTACTCTGCAGACCCATCAAATTATTTATATGCAAAACAAATAAAATAAAAAATATATACATTTCAAGGGTCAAAATTAGTGAGGAACATCATGAACATTAGTTTTACTTGTAACCCAATTTTAGCAAAAAGTATAGTGCATGCAGTATGTATGTATTTAAGCAGAATTGTCTTTTTTTTTAATCTGTTCAGCATTGACAGCACAAATCATACAATACCCTATTCTGACCTGACCTGCCAACTCATATCATCCCACATTTTATTTATTTATTATTAGTGACAAAAACTGGTAAAATAAGAAAAAACTTGGTGACCAGGATATGCTTGATTATCCAGTGTTAACTGCGAGGAAAATATACATGTTATAAATTTGGCAGATGATGCCACGGAGTTGTAAAACCCAACACTTCTGTATGTGTTTATGCCCGATATTTAAATGGGTAGTGCTTTTACTATCAAGACACAGCTAGTAAAAGCACTGCCCTTTTAAATATTGGACATAAACACGAACAGAAGTGTCTGGTTTTACACCAATTACACCTCTTCGGCAAGTGGAGATGCAACTGGTTTACGCACTATTTTTCTGACTCACAAATTTACTAAAGGCAAACTCAGACGAACAAGCAGGAAACGAACATGCAAACATGTGTAAATACAAAAATACATCGAAATATGCCATCAGCCCAACTCGTACTTTCCAAAGGAAACGGTAGAACTCGTGTTTTCAAACTTGCACGTAAAATTTGCAAACTCGTACCAAAATACACTTTTCAAATAGACTAACTCCTGTCCTGCGCATTTGCATGTGTTCACAGGTGTTTCAACTTGCAATTTGTGGGAACACAATAGGGGCTAAAAAAATATGAGATATGGTAAGAACTTACCCTTGTTATCTCTATTTCTACGAAGTCCATAGGGTTCCACAGGATACCTTGGGGTATAGGTGTGACGTCAGTCATCGGGCACCATAGAGTTAAGCTTTCAGCCTCCCAGGATGCACTAGGGTCCCCCTCCTATACCCCGCCCCCGAGCCAAGGCACCTCAGTTAGTTACCAAGCCATAGGCCGGAGGAGGAGATGGAAGAGAGAGAAAAAAGATCTGGACACACACAAGAATCACATTCTCACCAGAGGGAGACGGAAAAACCGGTGACCAGAGCAAAGCCCATCTGCAGCACAGGTGCGACAGGGCGGGAGTCCTGTGGAACCCTATGGACTTCGTAGAAATAGAGATAACAAGGGTAAGTTCTTACCATATCTCATATTTTCTACTTCAGGGTCCATAGGGTATCCACAGGATACCTTGGGGATGTCCCAAAGCAGTATCCTTTAAGGGTGGGGACGCTCCTGTGCAGAAAGGAGAATCCGCCGCCCGAAGGAAGCATCCTGAGAGGCGAAGGTGTCAAACCTGTAATACCTCACGAAGGTATGGACAGAGGACCACGTAGCAGCCTTGCAGATCTGGAATGCAGAGGCACCACGTCGAGCTGCCCACGAAGGACCCACAGACCTAGTGGAATGAGCCTTCACAGAAGGAGGAACCGGCAGGCCTTCATGAAGATAAGCTTCAGAAATAGCCATACGGATCCAGGCTGCCAAAGTTTGCTTTGAAGCAGGCCAACCCTTTTTACGGAAGCCATAGAGGACAAACAAGGCGTCCGACTTCCTAAACGAAGAAGTGCGGTCAACATAAGTCCTTAAGGCCCGCACGACATCCAAAGAGGCCTCACCCACTGACAGACCAGGTGAGTTAAAGGCCGGAACAACGATTTCCTGGTTAACATGAAACTGGGAAACAACTTTGGGAAGAAACTCAGGAAGAGTGCGGAGCACTGCCCTGTTCCCATGAAAAACGAAGAAAGGGGGTCTACAAGAGAGAGCCCCTAAATCAGAAACACGTCTGGCCGAAGCTATGGCCAGAAGGAAAACAGTCTTAGCTGTTAGCCATTTAAGATCCACTGAGCCCAGTGGTTCAAACGGCGGTCCCTGGAGAGCCCTCAGGACCACAGCCAAATCCCAAGGCGCCACAGGTGGAACAAAGGGCGGCTGAATGCGAAGAACACCTTGCATAAAGGTGCGCACATCCGGGATTGTAGCAATCCTACGGTGAAACCAGACAGACAGGGCCGAAACCTTAACCTTCAAAGAAGCAAGGCGAAGCCCATGATCTAGTCCCGCTTGTAGGAAGGCAAGTATCCTAGACAGACGAAACTCCCGCGGTGCATAACCTCTCGGTCGACACCATTGGAAGAACGTATGCCACACGCGATGGTATATCCTCGCGGACGACGGTTTCCGAGCTCGCAACATGGTACGCACCACAGAGCTGGAAAACCCCCTGGACCTCAACATGGCTGTCTCAACAGCCACGCCGTCAAAGACAGCCGAGTCAGGTCCGGGTGAAGACAAGGACCCTGTGACAGAAGGTCCGGTCGTAGCGGCAACCGCAGAGGACTGTCCACGGACAGACCCTGAAGGTCTGAGAACCAGTGCCGTCTGGGCCACGCGGGAGCTATCAACAGGAGCGTCCCTAATTCCTGTTGGAATTTCCGGATTACCCGTGGAAGAAGGGAGACCAGAGGGAACAGGTATGCGAACCGGAACGTCCACCGGACGGACAGAGCATCCACCAGAGACGCCCCTTCATCTCTTGTGCGAGACCCGTACACCGGCAACTTGTTGTTGTGCCGGGACGCCATGAGGTCGATCTCTGGAAGACCCCATCTGTCCACCAGCAGTTGAAAAAAGTCCGGGTGCAGGGACCATTCCCCCGGATGAACGTCCTGGCGACTTAGAAAGTCCGCCTCCCAATTTAGCACTCCCAGGATGAAGACCACTGATATGGCCGGGAGATTGCGCTCCGCCCATACCAGGATCCGAGAGACCTCCACGAGAGCCGCCCGACTTCGGGTTCCTCCTTGCCTGTTTATGTAGGCCACGGTGGTAGCGTTGTCCGACTGGACCTGTACCGGACGACCCTGGAGAACCCGATGTGCCTGCTGGAGAGCATTGAAGACCGCACGGAGTTCCAAGATATTGATTGGAAGCTCCGCTTCTGTCGGCGTCCACCTGCCCTGAAACAAGTGTGGACCCGAAACTGCTCCCCAGCCCCGAAGACTGGCGTCCGTTGTCAACAAGACCAAATTTGGAACCCAGAACGGACGTCCCTTGCTGAGATGGGTCTTCTGTAACCACCAGGCAAGGGACAGGCGAACCTCCGGGGTAAGCACAATTGTCTGGGACTTCAGAGACTGAGGCAGCCCGTTCCACTTGGACAGGATCAGGTGCTGCAGAGGTCTGGAGTGAAACTGGGCATATTCCACCATGTCGAACACCGACACCATGGAGCCCAGTAACCTCATCGCCGAGTGTAGAGACACCAGGCGGCTGTGCAGACAACTGCGCACCCTCGACTGCAAAGCAGAGATCTTTTCCCCCGTCACGAAGATCCTTTGCTGTTCTGAGTCCAAAAAGGCTCTGAGGTGCAGAATCCGCCGAGACGGGATTAGAGTGGACTTCTGCCAGTTGATTAGCCAGCCGTGCCGTTGCAGTAGCGCAATGGTCAGGTCCAAGTGGCGTAGAAAGAGCTCTGGAGATCCTGCCACCAATAAAAGGTCGTCCGAGTACGGCAATATGCGGACTCCCTGCAGCCGCAAAGAAGCCGCCATGACCGCCATCACCTTGGTGAACACACGTGGTGCTGTCGCCAGGCCAAAAGGTAACGCCCGAAACTGGAAGTGGTCGCTGCGGATTGCAAACCTGAGGAACTATTGATGGCGCAAAAGAATAGGGACATGCAGGTAAGCGTAGTGTATGTCCAATGACACCATGTAGTCCCCAGGTTCCAGCGCCAGAATGATGGACCATAAGGTCTCCATCCGAAACTTCGGAACCCACAAAGACTTGTTGAGAGCCTTGAGGTTGAGAATCGGACAATACGACCCATTGGGTTTCTGTACCAAAAAAAGATTTGAATAGAAACCCTGGCCCCTCTGGGAGAATGGAACAGGCACTATAACTCCAGCCTGGAGCATAGTGTGCAATACCTTCCGCAGCTCCGTAGCCTTGTTCCGGTCTGATGGTAGACCCGTGGTGAAGAATCGAGCCGGGGGTCTGTGCCGGAAAGAGAGGGCGTACCCGTGGGAGACCACCTCGAGAACCCAAGTGTCTGTCGTAGTGACCGACCAACACTGGGCGAACTGCAGCAGGCGGCCTCCCACTTTGGGATCCCCCAAAGGGAGGCCCGGACCATCAGGCCGCAGGCTTGTCATCTGGCTTAGGGGCCGGACGTCTGGTACTCCATGCCTGCTTCCGGGGCTTGGACGATTTCTTAGGGCCAGCCTGTCGAGGAAAAGACTGTGGTTTGGACCTGCCCTGGGCCCTATAAGACCGAAAGGACGATGGTCCAGAACCAGAAGGAGCAGTGGCCGACGGGAGACAAGCCGATTTGGCTGCCGCCAGCGTGGCCACAATCTTGTCCAGATCCGGACCGAAGAGAACTTCTCCAGTAAATGGCAACGCCTCCAAACCCTTTTTGGAATCTGCGTCCGCCTTCCAGGATCGCAGCCACAAGGTGCGACGAGCAGCTACCATTGCTGAAGAAATTCTAGACACCAGAGTACTAATGTCTAAGGCCGCCTCGTTGATATAAGTGGCCGAATCACGGAGATTACCAATCAACTCTGCCTGTTCGGCCGGACAGTCGGAATCAAAAGACGCCTCTAATGAATCCGCCCAGCGCTCCATCGCTCTGGCAACCCAGCAAATGGCCATAGCCGGCCGTGCTGCCCCCCCCGCAAGGGAATAAGCGGACTTCAGGCAGATCTCCACCTTGCGGTCCGTAGCATCCTTAAGGGAGGACATGGATGGCATCGGCAATGTGGCACTACGGACAAGACGGGTCACGTGAGAATCCACCTGTGGAGGGGATTCCCACTTAGCAAAATAATTATCCGCGAACGGATAAGCCACTGCCAGACGCCTCTGCGGCTGGTATCTTTTGCCAGGCTGTTTCCACGCCTCCTCTAAATGGTCTACTAACTGACCCGAAAGAGGAAAGACTGTGGCATCGCCCTTCACATCTTTAAAAAAGGCATACTTTGATTTAGCCGCTGGGGGAACTTCGTCCTCAATCACCAAGGCTGTGCGGACTGCCCGAATAAGTCCAGGAATATATACCTTGGACTTAGCGTCAGCGTCCTTAGTATGGAGAGGTTCCTGATCGTAAGGATCCAGTATCTCCCCATCATCAGACGTCCCCTCATCATCCTCATAAGGAGCCGACAGAGACGCCACCGGCCGTTTATGTGGCCGCATCACAGACTCCCCTTGCAACACATCTGACAAGTGCTGTACAGAACTCGTCAGGGAGTTAACCCACGCCGGCTCCTGAGAAACCGGGAGCGGGGAAATAGGGAGACTGTGGGGTACCACCAATTGTCGTGTGAAACCCTGCATGGGTGACGGCACCACTGACTGCCGGGACAAACCCATCGGCGGAAACGCGGGCTACGGAGCTAACTGGCCCACTAAGGTTGTAAGCGCCTGAGCGAAACAAGCCCAGGGCGGCTCCTGTACCGATGCTGTAACCGTAATAGGCCGCGCCATAGACAAACACTGCCGGCAAAGGTCCTCCGCTCTACCCTCCCCCTCCGCTAACGGTACTTTACACGTAGCACATTGTAGTCGGAGAGGAAAATCACTTTCAGACATGATGGCACCAAGTATGTGACCCCTCTCACCAATTATATATTAAATAGGCGAGAGACCACCCTGCAGCACCGCACCGCAAGGGTTTAGCAGAAAGGACAGGGACAGTAATAAAGCTGACAGTTAGAAGAAAAGTTACAGGCAGCAGCGCTAGCACAGTCACATACAATGCAAAGAAAAATCAATTCCTGCACTAACAGCGCTGATCACTCAACTACGCAGACACAGGGCCTGGTAGGACACAGCGCAGCATACACAGACCTGACCCAAATCGGAGAAGTATGCGGGGGGACCCAGACCACGATGCTTCCGTCCAGCGCTTCCAGCAGCGTTCACCATGCGTTGAAAAGATGGCCGCCGAGGAGCAGAGAGGAGGCTGGCCTGGGGGAGGAGCGCTGCTACAGGACCAGTCGGCAGTGTGCAGAGAGGGCTGTGTGCAGCGGGGGAGGCGCCGGCTGTGAGACAGGGAAGGCGCGCTCCCCTGGCATGCATTTAACCCCCGGGACGCTGCAGCGCTACCGCTCTGCTGGGGTCCGCTGTCCCAGGGGGTAGTGGAAGCGCAGGTTCAATACCTGGCTCCACGCTGCAGCCAGTCCCCAGGGAGCCCCCTGCCTGGGGACTCTGGACCATGTGACAGCGGGGACCCACCGCGGGACCCCGCTGCTTACCTGCGGTCCCCCTTGAATCCGGCCATGGTCCGGAACATCTGGGGTCACCGCTAGCTGTGACCCCAGATGCTCACCAGCATCCCCGGATCGGTACCGGCGTTCTGGTACCGGCGGGGGTGTAGGGAAGACAGCATGGACGTCAGGACTGACTGTCCATGCTGTTCATCCAGATGTGCAGCCACAGCTGCATGAAGAAAAAAAGCTTCAGGGGCTCTTTTAGCCCCCACTCCAACAGGTGCACCCGACTCCGGCCGGGCACCAAACTAAACTGAGGTGCCTTGGCTCGGGGGCGGGGTATAGGAGGGGGACCCTAGTGCATCCTGGGAGGCTGAAAGCTTAACTCTATGGTGCCCGATGACGGACGTCACACCTATACCCCAAGGTATCCTGTGGATACCCTATGGACCCTGAAGTAGAAAGCTTCTCTGATTTGTGTGAGACAAACATGGCTGAATATGCTAGTACTGCTGTACATTACTCACGGCTTGGATATCAGATGCTCTACCACCAGGCTGAAAGGATCCAGGAGCAAGAAACTGAACAGGCTCAGGAGGTAATGCAGGTACCACAAAGGCTGTGCAGGCCACGGTTGTTTAGGAAGCGTTTGAACCTGAAAGCACTGGTCGATGGCGAGGTCATACAGATGATCTGGCTGAACCGTAACAACATATTCCATCTGTATGACCAAGTCAAACTGGACCTAGACCATGACACGGCACGTTCCCACTCTGTCTCAGGCATGCATAAGCTTCTGGCTGTGCTGCACTTTCTGGCTACTGGTAATTTTTAGTCTGTGACCGTTAGAGTTCTCAGGATATCACAGTCAACATTCTCACCTAACTTAGGTAATGACGGCATTTCAACCGCTAATGGATACCTGAATCTGCTTCCCTATCCTTGTCCTGGGAGCTGATGACTGCAAACACATTCAGCTGAGACCACCTAGGGCCAGGCCACATGTATACCTCAATAGGCACCATGCCCATTCGACAAACGTGCAGGTGGTAGGATTTTATTACCTCCTGCACACGGGCCATGTTCTTCTCCACAGAGAATTTCACCCTGTCTTGGTCTTGTCCCTCTGCCTGGGCACCTCATCACTGCTGCCTATACTGCTTAACAGGGCCTTGAGCAGCAACCTCTTCCACACTGTCTCTTGCCTCTCCTCTGCCCTGGACTTATTCCTGTCCCCCTCCCAAAATAAAACACACACAAAAAGTTGACAAACTAACACAAACCTCTTCTCCTACTACCCACACACACACAAAAAAAACACTGACAGGACAAAAGAAAAAAACACAAGACAGAAAAATTAAGCAAACAGATAAATAACAAGACAACAAATAAGCACAAAACAACTTCCACACACCAAGCAACAATCGATACCACTATCCAAAAACTCTCCTACACCACTAAACACACTCCTCACTGTCCCTCTGCAAACTCCAACCAACAGACGCTCAAAGGTAGGGCTGTTTAAAAGATCTCACCAAATAAAGAAAAAAGAGAAATAAACTAGAAATGAGGGAAACTGAAAGGTAACAAAGTGATTTTTTCAAATTTATACACCACAACGAGGACAAAACCATACTCATAACTTGCACAAAGAGATGGCCAGCAGCGAATCGCGTAAAGTTTAGGCCAGTATAAGAAAAGAGGCTTCGCTGTGCGTCATACCGGTCAGAGAGAGAGCTGTAGCCATATCAGCCATTATTCCAGAGTACAGTGCATCACAGCTTACAGTCAAAGACTAATGGCAGGATTCAATTAGCCCCATTAACTGAACAGTTGCTAATTGATCGACGGTCTGGATTCACGCTAATAAGGGTATTCTTTTCGGATCTCTTGATACCCAAAAAGAAAGCCTCATTAACTATGCAGTTATCGGGGGATAACTACCAGTTAACGCACAGGTCCGTTAACTTTTCACGGATCCTATGCATTTACGCCCAATAGCCTGTGTTAATGCACATGTTTAACGTGCACTTACAACGTTATTGGGCGAATGTGGGAGGCTAACTCCCGTTAATTACCTGCAGGTAATTGAGTTCCCCCTTAAAAGTTCATGAATATATTCTGAGACAATTTTTTTGCTATATAAACATATCCGCACTGTTCCCATTTTATAAATGAGTGGAGTGGCAATAACCACTTTAGGTTGACGGCGCTCCCTAGAACATTAGTAGGCATAGACAAAAACAGGGAAAGTATTACATAACAGAACACATATTTGGTCCGCATAATTAAACAAATAATTTGAATATTTTGTAATAAAACTTTGAAATATAAATTGCAAGATAAATATACTGTTCACAATTAATCTACTGGCTATTTATTTCAGTGTACATACACTTAAAATGCATGATGGCAAGGTGTATGATTCTGATGAACTTATAAGGCTGGAGTCAATAAGTTAAGTGATAAATTTAGCACAAATATAGTTATAATATGTGTGAGAAAGGAACTGAGGGCCTGATTCTGTAAGGACTGTAATTGCAAAGCTGCACGCAGGCTATAGGTATATGATATATGCACTCAGGCAGCTTTGCAATTGCGAACCTTTGCAGATATGGTAATGCAGTAGGAGGCATCACGCCCCTTGTGCATTACTTAACCGAGCTGCGTTGTTCAACGCAGCATCGGTTAATCTGCGTAACATCGGTCTGCTGTGGTGACCCATAGGGTCCCGCAGCCGCCAATGCAGTTTAGAGGAAGAGGCCAGAAAATCTCCGTCACCTGACGGAGATCCTGGCCTCTTCCCTCCCCCCCAACAGCGGCGACACGCCTCCGTTTCGGGTAACAGAGGCTGTCGCCACCCCCTCCCCGCCCCAAAATGGTAGCAGACTGTCAATCACTGACAGTCTGCTGCCAGTTTGCAAGTGAACTCGCAGACCCCTTCTGCATATGCGCAGAAGGGGTCTGGCGCCTGCGCAGGTTTCCAAACATCGGGAATCTTCATTCAGCAGTGCACTAGCAGGCCCTGAGAACACATGATTTTAAATCTGAAGTTAAATAGGCAGTTGCTAGAGCACAATCAGTGAATGAGAAGACAGAGAAGACAGAGTAGAAAATAAACCCAATGAGTGCACTTGGAGAACTTGAGTGACAAGAATGTTAAATACAGTGCTGTTTTTCTATGTGTTCAACTGAACCAAATACCTGCTGCTTCCCCCTTCAGCGGGCTACCCTTTGCTCTCCACCTCTGCTCTGGGATCGCTCCTTCCCACAGGAGCGATTTCCTGGCTGCCAGATACCCACTACGTGCTGGCAATGCTAGGCCCTGTCTCCATATTTCTCTGATATGCCTGATTTTGCTGCCTCCTGTGTATTGGAGATTTTCTGACTTTGGGCCTGATTCACAACGGATCGTAATTCTGCTTATACGCACACACCGTAGTTGCTAATATCAGCGCTATTTAAATGTTTGCATTTATATTGCGATCGCATCCTGACATAAGAATGCCCACTTCTTCTTACTCGCATCTGTATACTAGGGGAACATATCGAAACAATCGGCAGCATCGAGTAACATCGGACCCATATGCACACTTGCACAAGCCCTGACCTTACTCATAAATTGCTAACATCCACGCACGCTATTAGTGCTATGGCTGCTTATGGCCACGCAGTGAATAATTTATGCACACCCCCTGCAACGGCGCTGAAACGCACTGGCACGCCTGCGTTCGCCCGACCACCACCCACAAATGGCACTTCCTGTCAAGCACTCTGCTCTGGGTCTGTGTAGCCTCTGCATTCGCAGTTCCGATCGCAATTGCTAGTTCGCACATGCACACTACGATGCATACGCATTCGCAGAGCACAAACATCGACGGATTGCGTGCGTGGCCTTTATCAGTGGATCAACATCAGTAGCCTCAGAGTCAAATCTATACTGATATTGTGACAAGTATCGCATTTGAGGTACCATAGCTCTCCATTCCAGAGCTGAAGAAGAGACACTTCCATTCTACTGCCCCACTGGTTCAAGGCACTCTCATACCTTTTTTTTTTACTGCTTCCTGAATAGTAGCTGCATCAATGACCCACTGACATGCTCCTCTGGCACTCCCATTGACTGCAGCTCACAGCCAGATCTTGTGGCTTTCAGTCCCGGACGACAAGTAAAAAGCACTCAATAACCTTCCTGTGCACACCTTCCTCAGTACGCTGTGTGCAGTGAGAACCTGTGACGATAGCAACATCACACACTGAGACTCCCCCTCGACTACACCTCCCTGCCGAAACTAGTGAAAATCCAGGTGATCAACTTCTTTACTCATTAGGCCATGCTGCAAAAGGGCAAAGAGAGCACTGGTCCCACAGATGGCAACTGTCCACCCGCATAGTTCTGCTCATCAGCTACTAGGGAATTGTTCTTTTTCTCTATGTACTTGCAACTCTAGCAAAGTGGGTGAGTGCCTGAACGTGAACTGTTGCATTAGCCTAAATTTAATGCCTCAGTGGGAGTTTCCATAATTTGCTACTTGGCAGCTTTTACACTTGCACAAAGTTTACTTCAATTGATCTAACTGTGAGTACTGGATTGGACTCAGCAATCTAACATTTCAAATATGATTTTGTATTACCTACAACGGAACACAAGATATCCTCCTTTATTATTATTGTCCTTTATCTACAGTATATGGTGCCATATGGGTTCCGCCTAACAAAGTACATAAACAATTGAGCAAAAACAAGAAACTGTGACTTACGGTACAAGACAATGCATGACAAGTACATGGTTTATAAACATCGCTGCATCAGCTGTCGTAACACTCAAATCCAAGCGCTTGCGTACAAAGACGCAGCATTGAGCGCAGATCAGGTACTTATGGAAGATCTGAGTAACCCTAAAATGGCCATAGTAACTAAGACACTGGGGCCAACGAAACTCTGTACAAGGACACAGTTGCTGGCTGTGATGCCCCTATAAGGCGGTAGCGGCATGCCTGAGTTTCTCTAACCAGCCCCCCCCTAACCTCCCACGAACACTGACCAATAACTGTGCATCCAAATTGTCTCTGGGAATGATGCTGGTAATCAATTGTGGCACATGTGCCGCAACTGAACTTTACCCACAGTAAGATCTTGCTTAATTGAATATCACTGTTGTGTGCCGCTAGTATATTGCGGTATACAAGCGGCACCCACCAGTGAAATTCTATTAAACGCAGCTTCCTGTGTAGGCTGCACGGAGCTCCAGGCAGACAGGTCCCAGCAGTGGAGAATGTAATAAGTCGAATTGCAACTTCACCCCCGTTTTCCGGGAGGTATGAAGCCAGGGTCTGTGTCGGTGGATGCAAATTTCCTGGACCCCAGGCTGCCAAGAACTGCCCTGGCTGAGTAAGTCTCAGCTTACGCAGCCTGGCCAAAGAAGCAACCATCTCGACCAATGGTTGTGATGTTGTTCCGAGGCAGCGTCTACGGACGCTGCACTGGGATCGCAGATGTAGCAAGGAGGTGTCTATTTCATACAGGCACCTCCTGCAGCATCTGTGTTGGAGGTATTGCACAGCCTCTTCCTTGCGTCTGTGCAATACCGTCCATCTCTGAATCAGGACCATAGTTTGTATAATCAGCACATCTACCATTCCTATGGACACACTTTAAAATACAGACACTACCCCATTACCATTGAAAAGAGATTCTCACCAACACATATATTCCATGGTTTGCTATGGTATAACACTTAAATATATAATATTTCCAAATGCTTTAAAGGTTGCTGGACACCGAGCTGCTCCTGCAAAAACAAACTCTCCAAAGTACGTTTATGCACAACCCACTACTCTCTATATACTACAATAGAGCAGGGACAGATAGCACATCTGTGCTTGCTGCCCTCTCCTCCTTTGGTTTAGTCCGAATTGTGAACCACTCTTAACCCCCTCACCTGATGCAGACATTCCATTGCTGCAATGCAACTACTGTGGAGTAAGTAGTCTGCTGGTTCTGACTCCCAATGTGGCTGTGAGGGAGACGGGCCATCACAGAAGAGGTAGGCGGTCGTGGAGAAACAATGGACACTGAAGCTTAGTGTAGTGAAGGGAGAGTTACAGTGAGTAGGGGGTGAGACAGGCTCAAAACACTCACACCCATCTCCATGTGTGCTCCCCAGCCATTGACCTTACCGCACATTACTGAGCAACAGGCCACATGGCCCCTACAAGAGGTGGGAGCATTTACTTTATACGGTGGATGCAGGTCACAGACCGCCTGCTTCGCTCACTGAAAAAGTACATAAAATGTTTGTTTTTGTTTAAAAAAGAAAAATCAGATGGCTCTAAAAAAAAAATAGGATTTTGGTACTTACCAATAAATCCCTTTCTTCAATTCCATAGGGGGCACTGGAGTATATACAATGGGGTAGAGATGGGTGAGAGTGGAGCATGGCACTTTAAATTTCTTTAGAAGTGTAGTTGGTTCTTCCCCCTCTATACCCCAACCTACCTCAGTTAAGATTAACCAAGTCCGTGTGGAGATGGAGACCATAGACAACAGAGAAAAGAGAGACAAGGAGAAGGAGGAACCAACTAAAAAGGACCGAGAACAGCCAACAACGTGACAACAAAAAAACATGCTGCAGTTAATCCAGACGCAGCTAAGAACTTGGCAGATCCTGCAGTAAGGGACAGCGCTGGGAGGTAGTCCAGTGTCCCCTATGGAATCGGAGAAAGGGATTTATCGGTAAGTACCAAAATCCTATTTTCCCCTTCATCCACTAGGGGACACTGGAGTACATACAATGGGTACAATGGGGACATCGCAAAGTTGACCTCCCGGGTGGGAGGCGCTGAGAAAACTGCAGTACCCTGTGACCAACAGTAACCATGGATCTCGAGAGAACAACCGGTAACCACAACAAGGTGTGAAACAAGGACTGAACAGCCGCATGGCAAGCTGACAAGCAGAAGCACTACACTGGACCG
The DNA here is from genome assembly GCA_031769625.1 of Taudactylus pleione. Taxonomy (NCBI): domain Eukaryota; kingdom Metazoa; phylum Chordata; class Amphibia; order Anura; family Myobatrachidae; genus Taudactylus; species Taudactylus pleione. Next base: position 9,277,102 of record JAUIMM010000241.1, read on the forward strand.
CCCTGAGACACCCACCGAAAACACAGAGTATATCAGAGCACAACAAACCCTGTGGTAGCATGGGAAACCAATACAAGACTCAACAAAAATTGAGCCACCTCTAGAGACGGAGAACAAGAAGCTGCAGCTAACCAAAGAAGAGCAAGAAGGATGATAAATGTGGTAGGCCGGTACCACTATTCCCAAAAGAGGCCGGATTTGTGCTGAGCACATCGGTCGTAATGAAAAATAAAAAGAGGCAGAGAGATTGGACAGAGCAGCAGGCTCAGACCTTACCTAGTGAAGGCAATCGCCAACCATGGAACTGACATACAGGACCATACGTGAGGTCTGCCTAGACTAGGAGATCAAACCCATCCGATTCTAGGAATCAGATGGGATGAACTAAGAAATCACCACCAAGTGGAGATTCCATAGGGCAGGAAGTGCACCAAAAGGTGGCAGGATTCACGAAGAACCCCCTGCAGAAGGTGTGCAGATCAGGTAACTGGGCAACAGAAAAACAGAAAACCGATGGAGAAAGCAGCAGTAACCACTGCTACCTAGAGAAAATGAGAAAAACCGGGACAGCCGGATGGAAGTATTGGAAAAAACCACGGCGTATCTACTGAACGGCAGAAAATGTATATAGTGATGGAAGCGTGCTGACGACACCAGCTTTCCGGACCCAGCATAGTAGGAAATAACAATTCTCAGGCTACCTGAGCGTTTCATGTACACGGCTGTAACAGCCACACCAGTAACAAGATGCGACAGAATGTGAAAAATAAATGGAACCTTCTGACGTACATCTAGCTAACATGGAAAGAGTCAAGAACCAAAAATCACACTCAGTGAAGCCAATCCAGAACCACCAGGAGGATGGTCGTGGAGCTGAGCTAAGGAAATCTGAAAACCAGTACTACGGACTTCTAAGAGAGGGCGTGGACCAATTGAAATATATCAGCTAGGTCACCTGTCCCAAGGGGGAACCAGAAGAAAACTAAGAATACATCAAGACCCTAGAACACCAAGGTCAGGTAGCAATTACCTACACCAAGGCCATCCTGTAAAGTAGCTAGAGAACTGTGAAACCTGAACCACTTCTCCTGCATAGCAGCTCCAACTGCAGCAGGACCCAGTAGAACAATAGAATACTTTTGTTTCCTTCGATTTTTTTTTTGTAGATAGCAACCAGAGGACACCAAGGCCTGGCAATAGAAAACAAAAATTATGCACTCAGGAAGTCACTAGATAAGAGAATGAATGACCCATAGTTCAAAAAATACAATGCATGGCGCCCAGGAGGTTAGCTTGCATAAAAAAATGAGAGATATGGTAAGAACTTACCTTTGTTATCTCTTTCTTCGAAGTCCATAGGGTCCACAGGGAGACCATGGGGTGTTGGTGATGGCTTGGATATCCGGGCACCACGCAGTTAATTTTTTCTCCCAGGATGCACCGGGCCACTCTCCCTATATCCCGCCCCCGAGCCAGAGGCACCTCAGTTCGTAATAAGCCAAAGGCCGGAGGAGGATAATAGAGAGACGGAAGTCTGGAACACACAGGAATCACATTCTTACATAGAAGGAGACGGAACAACCGGTGACCAAAGCGAAGCCCATCTGAAGCAAGGAGCGTCAGGGTGGGTGCCCTGTGGACCCTATGAACTTCGAAGAAAGAGAGATAACAAAGGTAAGCTCTTACTATATCTCTCATTTTCTTCTTCAGGGTCCATAGGCTCCACAGGGAGACCTTGGGGATGTCCCAAAGCAGTCCTTCAAGGGTAGGGAGGCTCCTGATCTGACAGGAGAATCCGGCACCCGAAGGAAGCATCCTAAGAAGCAAATGCATCAAATGCAAAGAACCTTAAAAAGGTCTGGACAGAAGACCACGTGGCAGCCTTACAAAGCTGAACAGCCGAAGCACCACGGCAAGCTGCCCACGATGGACCCACAGACCGAGTAGAATGAGCAGTAACAGAAGGCGGTACAGGAAGGCCCTTTTGATTGTAAGCCTCAGATATCGTCATACGAATCCACCTGCCAATGTCTGTTTATTGGCTGGCCATCCCTTCTTGTGAAAACTAGAGAGGACAAACAAGGAGTCTGATTCCCGAAGGGAACTGGTACGGTCCACATAAATCCTGAGAGCACATACCACATCCAATGAGGCCTCACCTGCCGAGAGGTCTGGGGAGTGAATGGCCGGAACAATAATTTCCTCATTAATGTGGAAAGTAGAGACCACCTTAGGAAGGAAACTAGGGTGATCCGAAGCACCGCCCTGTCCTGGTGAAAGATCAGAAATGGGGAGCAACAGGAGAGCGCCCCCAAGTCTGACACCCTTCTGGCCGAAGCAATGGCCAGAAGAAAAACAGCCTTAGCTGTCAACCATATGAGATCCACTGAGGCGAGCGGTTCAAATGGAGAGCCTTAAGGACAACAGCCAAATCCCAACTAGCCACAGGAGGGATAAAGTGTGGTTAAATCTGCAGGACACCCTGCAGGAAAGTACGAATGTCTGGTAAAGGAGCAATCCTTCGTTGAAACCAAACTGAGAGAGACAAAATATGCACCTTTTCAGTGAGGCTAACCGGAGACCAAAGTCCAAGCCCGCTTGTAGGAAAACCAAAAGCCTTGGTATGTTAAATACCAGAGGGTCATAACTCCTGGGACGACACCACTGAAAATAGGTAAGCCACGCTCTGTGATATATACGAGCAGAGGCTGGTTTCCATGCTCTGAGCATGGTACTTACCACAGAGCTGGAGAAACCTTTGGACCTTAAGAGGGAAGTCTCAAGAGCCATGCCGTCAAAGACAGACGACCCAGGTCCGGGTAAAGGCAAGGACCTTGAGACAACAGGTCCGGACGTTGAGGCTACAGCAACCGAGTGTCGATGTAGAGACTCCGAAGATCTGAGTACCAATGCCGTCTGGGCCACGCTGGAGCCACCATCAGGACCGTTCCTCCCTCTTATTTCAACTTCTGAATGACTCGAGGAAGAAGGGAGACTGGAGGAAACAGATACACAAACTAGAAGGTCCATTTTACTGACAGAGCGTCGACCAGGAGTGCCCTGGCATCTCTTGTCCTGGACCTGTATCTTGGCAGCTTATGACTGAGTCTGGAGGCCATGAGGTCCACTTCTAGAAGGCCCCACTTATCCACTAGGAGTTGAAACACCTCACGGCTGAGGAAGTCTACTTCCCAATTGAGAACTCCCAGAATGAACACTGCCGATATGGCTGGGAGATGGCCTTCCGTCCATGTCAGAATGCCTGGACACCTCTGTCATTGACGCCTGACTTGAGTTCCTCTTTGATGGTTAATGTAAGCCACCGTTGTGGCGTTGTTTGACTGAACCTGCACAGGCTTTCCATGAAGTATGAGTCTGGCTAGCAGGAGGGCCCTGAAGACCGCCCAAAGCTCCAATATGTTTATTGGCAGGGCAGAATCCCCTGAAAAGAGTGTGGACCTGTCACTGTGCCCCAATCTCTGAGACTGGCAGCCGTCATCAGAATTATCCAGTCCGGAATCCAAAAGGGGCGCCCTTTGGTGAAGTGATCTGTCTTCAACCACCTGGATAGGGATAGATGTACCTCCGGAGATAGCACCATTGTCTGTGCTTTTATCCAATGAGGTAACCCGTTCCACCTGGAGAGGATCAATTTCTGCAGAGGCCTGGAATGGAACTGGGCATACTCTACCATGTTGAATGTCAACACCATGGATCCCAGCACCTGCATTGCTGAGTGGATTGACACCCGGCGACTGTGGAGACATCTGCGTACCCACGTCTGCAAATTGGAGATAATTTCTGGTGTCAGAAAAATCAGAAACAGTGCTCCCAGATGGAGCATCTTCTGTGATGGAATCAGTGATGACTTCTTCCAATTGATTAACCACCCGTGAGTCTGTAGAACAGATATTGTAAGCTGCAGATGTTGGTGGAGTACTTCTGGAAGCCCTGCTAACAACAGTAGGTCATCCATATATGGTAGCAGTCAGACACCCGCAGATGGGCCGCCATGATAGCCATAACCTTGGTAAACACCAGAGGTGCAGTGGATAGGCCAAAGGGCAGAGCCTGAAACTGGAAATGTTGCTGCTGTACAGCAAACCAGAGAAAACGCTGGTGGGATGAAGCAATCGGAATATGCAGGTATGCAGCCTGAATATCCAGTGATACCATAAAATCCCCTGGTTCCATAGCCAGTATAATTGAGCGTAGGGTTCCCATCCTGAACCGAGGTACCCTGAGGAATTTGTTCAGGGACCTGAGATTGAGGATAGGCCGATAGGATCTGTTCGGTTTCTGAACCAGAAAGAGATGGGAGTAATAACCCATTCCTCTCTGAGGCAACGGGATAGGGAATACAACTCCTACCTGAAGCAAGGACTGTATGGCCTTCTGGATTTTGTAATGCCTTGTCTTTGTCTGACAGAGGGCTTTGTACAGAAGAAATGATGGGGAGGCCTGCGTAAGGCGAGGGTGTACCGGTGAGAGACCACTTCTCTTACCCATGTGTCTGTGGTGGTCTGACACCAACACTGGGCGAACTGAAGAAGTCGGCCCCCCACCTTGGGATCCCCCAAGGGGAGGCCCGTCCCGTCAGGCTGAGGACTTGTCATCGGACTTGGCTGCCGGACGTCTGGTACTGCAGGCCTGCTTCTTACGCTTGGTAGTCTTTTTGAGGGCTGACTGCCTAGGAAAGGGCTGGCCCTTAGGCTTACCTTGAGGCCGAAAGGACGAGGTCCGGGTTCCTGAAGAAGCAGATGCCGAAGGCAGACACGCAGACTTAGCTGCTGCCAATGTATCCACAATCTTGTCCAGGTCAGGACCAAACAAGGTAAACACTCTAATCCTTTCTTAAGAGTCCGTGTCTCCTCTCCAAGAGCGCAGCCATAAGGAAACGCGAGCTGACACCGCAGCAGCCGAAATCCTGGAGGATAAGAGGATGACATCCAAAGCAGCCTCGTTAATATATACAGCTGAATCATGGAGGTTACCCACCAGAGCCACTTGATCTGTGGTAGCATCTGAAGGAAAGGACTCCTCTAGGGAGTCTGCCCAGAACTCCATAGCCTTGGCCACCGAGGAGGTAGCCATAGACGGTCTGGAAACTGCCCCTGAAAGAGAATACATTGACTTTAAACATACCTCTAGTTTCCTATCCATTGGTATCCTTTAAGGAAGAAATGGAGGGCATAAGTAGAGTAGCGCTTTTGATTAAGTGCGTCACATGAGAATCCACTGCAGAAAGTAATTCCCATTTAGTACAAGGTTCCTCTGGAAAGGGATAGGCATAAGCCAGGAGTCTTTGAGGCTGATATCGCTTCCCAGGCGATTTCCAAGCCACTTTCATGTGCTCCACTAGCTGATCAGATAAAGGATATACTGCTGAAGTAGTCCTTACTTCCTTGAACAGAGCAAGTTTGGACCGGGGAGCTGGTGGTTCGTCCTCCTCTATAACCAGGGCCGAACAGACAGCACGTAACAGAGCCAGAATATTAATTTTAGATTTAGACTCCTCCTCTCGCTGAAAGGGCTCAGTCATCTTCGTCTAGAATTTCCCCGGTATCAGTGTCATCGTCATCATATGGTGTAGATTGGGATGACGGCATAGGCCTTTTAGTCGGTCTAAGGGGTTTATCCTCCTGCAACATAGCCTGGAGGGCATTAGAGGTATCCGCCAGGGTCTGCACTGTAGTAGACAGTCTATCCAACCATGGAGGAGGCACAGACTGAACCTGCATGGGTGAAAACTGTAGAGGCAGGCCCTGTGAGGGCAAAACCAACTGCTGTGTGAACCCCTTCTGGGGTAACACAGGGGGTACTGCCCACCGCCCCGCCATGGTTGTCAATGCCTGAGCAAAGGACGCCCAAGGAGGCTCCTGCGAGGTGGCTGGGACTACAGAGGGGCCAGGAGGATTATAACACTTTACACATTATCCCTCTAAAATCATGTCCCCCACACCTAGCCCTGCAGCACATGACTTGCATGACAGCAGGGCTGGAGCAGAATCATGCACATCATCCCCACTTTCAGACATTGCAGAGTAGGGAGTGATTGTGACCAAACCACACATTTAATATATATATATATATATATATATATATATATATACTGTATATAAATGTGAGGTATAATAAACACCCTGACAACACTTGTAAGGGCTCAAAAAAAGAAAAGGGTATAGTAATACTGTCTGACAGATGAGTAAGAAACACAGACAGCGCTAGCATAGTCACATACAATGCAGAAAAAAACACCTGCACAATGGCACTACAAGTCAACTACACAGACTTAGGGACTGATTCAGACCTACTCGCGAGCGGCTGTCCGCTCGCAAGTGGGTCGATGGTCTGCACTGAGCATGCGCACGACAGAGGGCGCTCCGTCGTGCGCATGCGCCAGACACGACGAGCGAAGGACTTTCCTTCGCTCGTTGTGTCTGATCAAAGGGGGCGTGCTGTCGATGTTGATTGGCAGCACGCCCCCTTTGGTGGGCATGCCTCCCTGACGGGGGCGTTCCCAAGGGAACGCCTACCGTCAGAAGCCGGCCCACTGACATCACTAGTGATGTCAGTGGGAGTGATTTTGCCTCTGATAGAGCCAAAATCACTCCGGGCCTTGCGGTTGAAAACCTCAACCGCAGGCTCCGGCTCGCAGTGGCGATGGTCGCGATGGTCACGACCATCGCGGCCATCAAACTGCACACTCGAATAGGCTGTTGGTGGTGACCCACAGCTATACGAGCGTCCAGGAGGACGCTCCATAATTATGGAGGGCGGCCCTCATTCAGAGCGTGCGCTCTGCTCAGAGCGTACGGCTCTGAATGAGGGCCTTAGTGTCTGGTAGGCTATGGTGTGTCTTATAGACATGCCCCTTTTCAATGGCCACGCCCCCTTTTCGGGACGCGCACGGAAGTGCCCTCTCTAGCTCCGGCACCCTGCCTGCCACCGGAGCTAGAGTGAACACTAGGGATCTGTGTCACAAATGTATGCTAGGAATAGGTTGAGTGATCCCCCTTTCCTGCGAGCAACCAGAAACCGCCTGGTCACTTTCTAGATTTTACTGACCAGTGGTCAAAGTTGCAGACACCAGCACCTCAGGTACATAAAATATCATCTTCTTCCATAGGTAGTTTCAGATCCTACTCCCCACAACTTGGTCTTGAGACTGGAGCTGCTTCAGGAAAACTGCGCCCTGTGTAGAAAACTTAGCAGAGCTGTTAGTGGATACATGTATAGTCGAACAAAGGGACTTCACGCTAAGACCCACAGAATCCCAACAGCGCACCGATAAGCCTCCTGTACTTACATGGGAGGAGAAGAACTCTTAGGCTAAAGAGACTGGGCTAGGGTTAGAGACCCGAACAACAGCCTAGAAACTATTCTATTGAGAAAGTACACATACATATAGATACATACAAAAGAAAAGTATATACCAATACACAACAGGGCGGACTACCCTTACCCCTCTATAATATATATCTCAAGTGAGATAGAGAGGACAATAAAAACTGTACTGTCTCTGACTCCCAAGAAAGAATTAATTTGTTTATGTTCAAACATTGTTGCACCCCCTGGAAGACATGGAACATAGTGACTCCCTACCTAATAAGACAGAGCCTAGATATACTGGACTTAGGGCCAGATTCAGACCCGCTCGCAAGCGCTTGAGCGCTCGCAAGCGGGTCGATGGTGGGCTCTGCGCACGCGCAGCGGCCACACTGTGCGTGCGCAAGCCCCAGAGCGAGAGAGAAATTCTCTCACTCCGTGGCTCACTACATAAGGGGCGGCTGTCGATGTTGATCGACAGCTCCTCCGTTTTGTAGGCATGGAGGTGGGGTGGCTTCACAAACGGAGGCATTCCCAAGCGAATGCCTTCCAGCTCTATTAGAGCCGGAAGCTCTCTGGGGCTTGCGGCCACGAGACCCTACCACAAAGGTCTCGTCGCAAGCCCCGATGGTCGCGATGGTCTTGACCATTGCGACCATCATCCTGGCCGCTCGCAATAGCTGTGGAGTGTCACCCACAGCTAAACGAGTGGCCAGGAGGCTGCACAAAAAAAAAAAACGCCCTGATTTAGAGCGAGCGCTTTTCAGAGCGTCCGTCTCTGAATCAGGCCCTTAGTACACGGTCTAGTGGAGGTATTTCAAAACAATAACTCCTTATCAGGAGAGCGTGAACTCACAACCACCAGATAGCTTTTGGCTATAAGTGCAGCATACATACTACCATGGAGTTTTGGGGAAAACACATATGCACAGGGTATAAAAAAAAAAATTTATGTTTCACGAATTAGCGTGTAATCCTTGCGCAGGGGCCATGCTAATCTTCTCTGTATTGTTCCAGTTTTAGCATATGTTGCTGCCAAAGCGAGCACAGAAATTAGCTAACCAGTACACAATCTTGTGCTGTGGAATACATATATATTAATGAGTTAAAGAGGTGTCGTCAAAAACAACTTACATCCGGCAGCTCTAAAACTAGATATTGTAGTAACATGTAGCAGGGAAAAACAGACTACAGCCAGCTTGCAGTGCAAAATGGTTGACTCAGATCTGTTATGACAGTATTAATGCCCTCCAATAATATGTTAGCTATGTCATATGTATATATGGCAGAAAACATCTGCTGTCCCTTGGGCAGACTATCACTAAAACTCTATGAGGCTGCAATGCCAAGCACTGCCTCAACAAGTCCTCTCGGTCCGGAGCCTGCGCAATTAAAGAAAAACAGTGACCTGACTGGCGCTGTATCACTGGTGCTCCCTGGAGCACTAGAAATGGCGGGTATTCCACGTGTGGAGCGCGCCTGCATGAAGAGGTAGCCCAGCCTCTTCCTGGGCTACAGGTATGGGCGGATCCATGGGGAGCGCTAATGACTCGTTGAAGTCCCCTCCGGTCCATCCAAGCGGGGATGCGGGAGTTGCCGCCCTGTCCCCAGCCCCGGTTTCCACGATATTTCTATGGCACTGCTGCTAGCGCTGTACAAACCACTCAGTGCATAGTATAAGCTCTGTGCTTAGAAAGAACTGCTCCCTTGGGGGCAGAAAAAACATGTCCAGCCTGTGTCTGTGAGATACAAGACTCTGCACAGACACTGGCTATTTTAGCTTTCCCGCATTTGCCCTTCTAAACGCGCTGCGCTGTGAGAATGCGAGAACAACCCCCCTTTCTAGACAAGGAGGATGGGACCTACTTACCGCTGCTAGCCAGCCGGTGCACGGTGGGCACAAAGTGGTCCGATGGCCCTGTGGCCAGGGTTACCAGACACTAGCTCCTTTGTAAGCTGTGGTGGTCCCTCCGTTGGCTCCCACGGGGCAAACAGGCTGTAGCAGCTTGCAGCTTTCCTGTTGAAATCTTGACAGATGGCTGGAGCATGCCCTAATGCATCCGGCCCACTCGGGCACTAATCTAAAACTGAGGTCAGGTGGGGTATAGAGGGGGAGGAGCCAACTACACTTCTATAGAAATTTTATGTGCCAGGCTCTTCTCTCTCACCCGTCTATACCCCATTGTATGTACTCCAGTGTTCCCTAGTGGATGAAGGAGAAAAAAAAACTTTGCAGCAAGCTATATGGGCAATCCGGCCCTGCATGTGAATATTCTGCATATGGGCGAGTCCAGCAGAAACCTGAAAACTCCAACGCCTGGCCTTCTAATGCGCCAGCTGGTAGAAGGTGACATCCCCAAACCCCAGCACTCCTCCTCAGGATCAGCCACTTCTTTCTCTAAAGAATGTTTCTTTATTCCCACTCAAATTTCATTGCAACTCTGTGCCTCCTCTGGACTATTACAATATTATCATATACCAGGGTAATGCGGCATGCGGCGCTCCAGCTGTTGTGGAACTACGCATGCTGTGATGTGTACTTTAACAACAGCTGGATGGCCGCATGTTGAATAGCCCTGCCATATACCCTGTGAGTAGCTAAGTGGGACATGTGTAGACATTCCCATTGTTTGCTAGGTGTCCCCTGTTGTGTAGGTGCCAAAGAGTCTAGGGGCCTTATTTACTACGGATCGCAATATTGCGTACGCACGCAGTTCAACTGCAATAGCATGCTAATACATTGCGATCGAAATGCAAACTCAGCACTGCATAAGGACGCCCACTTTACATTGCATTCATCCGTAATACTTAGCAGAATAGCAAAACCATCGGTACAATCGAGTACCATTGCAGCCTCACACACATTTGCACAAGCCCTAAACTTACTCAGAAGTTGCTAACAACCACGCACGCTATGAGACCTCACACTGCGTATGGCATTGCAGTGACTAATTTATGCACACTCCTGCAACGATGTGCGAACGCACTGGTACGCCTGCGTTTCCACCTTCCAGTCACCACCCAAAAACAGCACTTCCTGTCAGTAAACTGCAATGGGTCTGCGTAGCCTCTGTGATCGCAGTCCCAATTGCAATAGCTAGTTCGTGTACGCGCACTGCAATGCATACGCAGAACGCAATAATAGGACGATTACGTGCATATTCGCAGTTGCGTACGGTAGAGAATCAGGCCCTATATGCTCTTTTGGTTAACAAGAGGAACCAACCAATGCTAAAAAAAGGGAGCGAATATGGTAGTGATGAATCCCACTTCATGTTTGCCCAATCCATGCATTTTGATGACTGACACATATTTTAAGATTTACAGGTATTACTAATTTTTCCACTTGTGATTCTGTAAGGAGACCCGGAAAACATGCACTGTTAGGACTCCCTCAGGACTGGAATTGGGAAACACTGGTCCACATAAATGTACTGTATTTTTACGAGTATAATACCAATACCAATACTAATTGTAAAATTAATTAAAACAAACACTGGATATATAAATCTGCATTCCCATTGTCCATCATGAGCTTCTATACTGTCTGATGCGTGACAACTTAAGACACACAGGGCCTGATTCAGAGCCGCTCGCTCCGGAGCTCACTACAAAAGGGACTGCTGTCGATGGTGATCGACAGCTCGCCCCGTTTTGTAGGCGTGGCGGGGAGGTGGTTTCACAAACGGAGGCGTTCCCATGCGAACGCCTGCTGTTTGTGGGCGGCCCCACTGACATCACCAGTGATGTCAGGGGGAGAGCTTCCGGCTCTGTTAGAGCCGGAAGCTCTCTGGGGCTTGCGGTAGAGGAGACCCTACCACAAGGGGCTCCTCGCAAACCGCGATGGTCGAGAACATCAACCCACACCCTAGCGAGTGACTAGGAGGCCAACTTTAAAAAGCAAAGCGACAGCCCTCATTAAGAGCGATCGCTCGCATTTTGCGAGCGCCTCTGAATCAGGTCCATTGTCCCATTCCTAGTACTCCAGGGAACATCAGAAGGGCTAGAAAAGTATTAGCTCTTAACTCTCACTTGAGTTAATTCGTTGGTGGATTGGGGAAATTCAATATCTTAAAAATGCCCGACTCACCGATTCCTCCACAGAATGACAAATTGCGGCAATCCGTTACAGATGTATGGGCCCATTTAGGCTCCAGGTCTTTCAGAGAGAGTCACAGGGGGAAGGCATAGAAACATTATTAATTTGAAGCTTGGCTCACACAAAGTGTCTTTGGAAAAAAACTCGACATATAAATAAGTGAATTTGACACTCTTGGATTATCTTCCACCTCCCATCTGTGGCTTCCCCAGCTTCTGCAAACAACTTTAACACACCCTATTATTTTTCATTATCTAACAGTCTGGGTTTTACAATCAACACTTCCGCTTAGTCCCTTCTCCAAGTCCTCTCATTGATCATTCAGACTTTCCACCAGTGCACTCTTTATTGGCCTTTGAGCTCTGGCAGAAAGGTGGTATTAGGAAATATATATATACAGTCAGGTGCATAAATATTGGGACATTGACAGAATTTTCATATTTTGGCCTCTATTCACCACCAGCACAATGGCTTTGAAATGAAACAAACAAGATGTGCCTTAACTGCAGACTTTCAGATTTAATTTGAGGGTAATTACATCAGGTGAACGGTGTAGGAATTACAACAGTTTCTATATGTGCCTCCCACTTTTTATGCACCTGACTGTATGTATGTATATATATATATATATATATATATATATATATATATATATATGTCATATTATACACAGAAATAGACATAAGGACATAAAGCTGAAATGGGAAGGTCTAGGAAGCAAAAGAAAATCCAAGAAAGTGCAAGACTGACCAGTAAAGAGAGGGTTTGGAGTTGCACAGTAAGGTAGTGGTAACTTGACACCTCACCTGCAGTTTTCTCCACAGATATGAAAGGTGTAATTCCTAAAATAAAATAATAAATTAGAAACAATTCAGGGAAGGGGAGTACTATAATGATGCACAGGTTATATTATGTAACATAACATTTCACTGAACAGTTCATGAGTTTACCAGGTACAGATTGAAGCTGAGGAGGGAGAGAAGTAAGATGGTAGAAACATTAAAAATAATGATGGTATTGGAAAGAATTTATTAAAGCAGCCGGTGCTTGTGCTATGAAACTAAGAGGAAGGTAACTCTCATGTTACACACGGACATTAAGCAGCCCATTGACATTTTACATGATCCTCCGTTTCTCCTAATCCGGTCTATACTTATAGATTTCATCTGCCTCATTTATATATATCCAGCTGGACTTTTATTCACTACCAATTATATGGTTCATATTTTATATTGTATGTATGGTTTATGTGTCATTATTTTTAGTTCATTGTATGATCAGCAGCACTGATTCGATGTATATTCTAGAGCAGTGGTTAACAAACTGTGTGCCGCGGCGCCCTGGGGTACCTCGGAACAATTGCAGGGGTGCCTCAGATTGGTGGTCCAGCACCAAATCAAATTATGTATGGTCAATGTAATGTAAATATGTGGACAATCAGAAGTGGAAACCTGTCCACCACCACATAACCTAGGATGACAGGTTAGCACAATTTACTTCACTTTATTACTTCACTACATTTTTTTCTGAATTTCTCAAAAACAAACTTTTGTCTTAGGGGTGCTCTAGGGCGCCGTGATTCAAATGAGTTTGGGAGCCACTGTTCTAGATTGAACACAGATAAATTTTTGCAGTGACTAGTCAGTTGTGTGTAGCAAATTATCTTTGTTACAAAAAATTATTATACTGTGTCAATTCGTGGCTGTTTCTATCCAGCACAGTTTTTCTTTTTAATGTGTATCTTTGTGGACATTTCAGAAAAAAATTCAGAAAAAAAGAAAGATGATATAATGAAGCACTTTCTTACAGATAGAATACAGGTATTCAATATGAAACGTTAACTTCACTGTCGAAGTTAACGTTTCATATCGGAGTTGTTACCTGCGTTAAAGTATCGGGCGCGCTCCGGCTTATCCGCGTATTCAATATAAAATTATCAAAAACGGGAACCTCCGAAGTTGGATTTGCGTAAAGTTCCGATTTTTTCCATAAAAAATTTGTAAGACCCCCCTAAAGTTGTAAAAACATGGGGGATCACTATGGGTACCCCCATTTTAGCCTTTAAATGAAAGTCGGGGATTTAAATAGCCGCAGCAGGTGTTTTTCTCCCCGACATTGAAGAAGTGTTGCAGAAGAGCACTTAGGTTATTTTTTTCATTTTTTAAGTGCTCCCATCAAATTTGGGGTATATGAAAATGGGTACTAGCATATTTTTAAGTCCCTAAAGTAAGTTTTACAAAATTCTGCATTTGTGCACCTGCCGCTATAATTCAATTCTTCAAAACACCTGCCGCATACTTGCAGAATAGCCCTGAACCTATTTCCCTATTGTTAAACAATTTTTTCCCGTTTTTTTTTTCCACCCCAATTTTGAAATTCATTTTTTGGGGTGTCCCTATTTTTTTTTTAAACCCAAATTATTTTTTTTAAGGGTGTCCCGATTTTTTGTAGGACATTTTTTTTTTAACATTTCCTTTTAAGTGGACATTCCCAAAACTACAGGCTATTTTTTATAAGCCTACACCCCAAACCCCTATTCTGCATTTCTTTTCATTTGCTATAGTGCTTAGAAAAATTATCCCTGTTTTTCAAAAAATGACCCTTGAGCCCATTTAAGGAAAAAAACGGGAATTTTCGGGAAATATGCCTGGGACCCCCCTAAAGATGTCCTGACATGGGGGATCACTATGGGTAACCCCGTTTTTGCCTGCTTAAGAAAGTCAGGTTTTTAAATAGCTTTGTAAGGTGTTTTTCCCTGCCGCAGCTATTAGAAACCCCGACTTCCTTCAGGAGTTAAAAATGGGGGTACCCATAGTGATCCCCCATGTCTAGACATCTTTAGGGGGGTCCCTAGAATATTTCCCGAGAATTCCCGTTTCAGTTAACCTGTAAAAAAATTTTGTAAAACATTACAAAAAAAATGACATAAGGTCCCCCCCCAAAAGCCAAACCAGCTCCAGGCTTGCCAGCCAGTGGTGGTTTCTAAAAATACGGGGAACAAAATGTGTAGGGTTCCACCGTATTTTAGAAACCAACACCAGGCTGCAGGGACTAGTGCTTGTTTTAAATATAGGGGGCAAAAACGACTTGGGGTACCCCCTATATTTAAGAACAGCACCAGACCCAACCGACCGGGGTGTAATGCCACAGCTCGGAGACCCAATCACCGGGGCTCCAGGTCCAAAGCATTGCACCCCAAGTCGGTCAGCGCAAGCCGGTGATCTCGGGGACCCCCCAAAAAAGGGTCCCCCCTCTCCCGAGCACCACAGGCTTACGCTGAAGCCTGGGGCTCATCCCCATACCCCTGGAGCGGTGGGTATGGGGGTAATAGGGAGGGCCAAATAATGTAACACTATTGTACTTTACAGTGGAACTACAAGTGCCAGCATGCCTGCCATTTTGCACTTGTGGAACTACAAGTGCCAGCAGACATGCGGCACCTGTAATTTCACTGTAAAATAAATCGTTAAAAAAAGACAAAACACACACCGTGACAGTATAAGTTTATTACATACACCTACCCATTCACACATACTTACCTATACCAGATGAATCTGTCCTCTTCTCCAGTAGAAATCCATGGTAGCTGGCCCTGTAAGGAAGATTTCATACTCACCTACATCCAGCGCTGGTCTCCGCAGTAATCCAAGGGTGTTTTAAAACAAAAAAACGTGTTACCCGATCCATGCTACAAGCTATCTGTATGTGTGTTGTCACACATACAGATAGCTCCCGAATGGCCGCTGACGGCACCTCACCTCACCGTCTTGAATACGGTGTAAAAGTAAAACCTGCGATAATGACGTCATACCTCCGATATTAACGCAAAAACTGACTTATCGCTCCCATATTGAATACCCCTGTAAGTGGTGCAAATTAACACACTAGTTGCTTAAAATTGTTAACTGAAGCAGATGAAAAATATTGCTACGGGCTGACAGCTGATCAATTTTACTAAGTAATGAACTTAATTCATGTTCAACACTGTGGGAATTGCTATTGAATGACTATGACTACATTTGGGATACGCCCTTTATGGTATGGTTGTCACAGGAATTCTCTCTCTGTATGATATGGTGGTTACTGAAATACTCTCTATATATATATCACTGAGATGTGCTTTGTATGGTAAGGCAGTCATTGAGCTGATCTGTGTATGGTATGGCAGTCACTAGGAATGTTGTCTGTATGTGTGGTGGCCACTGGTATGCTCACTGTATGGTTTGACTGTTACTGGCATATTCTGTGTATGGTATGGAGATAACTAGAAGTCTCTCTGTATGGTATGACGGTTACTGGAATACTTACTGTATGATATAGTGGCACTGAGATGTTCTCTGTATAGTAGTCACTGGGATGCTCAGTGTATGGTATGGCGGACTAGGATGCTCTCTTTATGGTTTGGCTGTCATTGGGAAATTTTATGTATTGTATGGAATTCACTGGGATGCTCACTGTATGGTAATGCAGTCACTGTAATGCTACTTGTATGTTATGGAAGTCACTGGAATTCTTTCTGTATGGTATGAATAGCACTGGAATGGCATGTGTATGGTATTGCAATCACTGGGATGCTTACTGTACAGTTTGGCTGTAACTGGGATGTTCTGTGTATGGTATGGTAAGAATTGGGAGTCACTCTGTATGGTATGATGATCACTGGGATATTCTCTGCATGATATGATTTTCACTGGGATTCTCTCTGTATGGTATGACAGTCATTGGAAAGTTCTGTAGGGTATGAGAGTTACTGGTAAACTCTCTGTATGGTATGGCTTTTACTGGGATGTTCTCTATATGGTCTGTCAATGGAATGTTCTGTCTGTCACTGGGATGTTCTGTGTATTGTGTGGCGGACTCTGGGTTTCTAACAGTGTAGTATGGCGACCACTGGAATGCTAGCTTGATATCTATATATTGTAAGCATTTGAGCAGGGCCCTCTTACTCCTTCGTCTATCTGTTAATACTAAGGCTTGTTTTCGTACTACTTAATTCCCAACTGTAGAGCGTAACAGAATGTGCTGGTGCTATGTAAGTAATCTTAATAATGTTATGACAGTCATTAGGATTCTCTCTGTACGGTATGACTGTCACTGGGATGTTCTATCTTAGTATTGCAACCATTGAAATGTTATATCTATGAACTTTCTTGGGAGACTGATCTGGGAAGGATTCTAAACTATGCAGAGTGGTTAGATATTCGACAGCTGGTTTCTAAGACATCCATTAATATTATTAATCATTAATCTCGTACCAACCTCAACTAAAATTACTTCAAAATTTATACCACATGGTATATGGTCCATGAACGACTTCACTCTATCTATCCACTAACACTGGATCTTTGCTGGCGTCAGTGTGGACAAAAGGGCTCCCACTTTCATACATTGTGGGATTGTCCACTGATTTCTATATATTGTGATGAGGTTTTATCATTGATAGGTGATATCCTTAGTATTGTGCCTAATAAGGATCCTTTACATGTTTTATTAAGTAAACCATTTCCTGACTTTTCTAAACCATATAATAAACTATGGGCCTGATTCAGACCCGCTAGCGAGCGCTGAGCGCTCGCAAGCGGGTCGATGTTGCCCTAGTGCGCATGCGCACGACGGAGGCGTCATGCGCATGCACGAGACCCGAATAACGACGGCCATGGGTCTCGCACCAAAGGGGGAGTCGTTATGGGTCTCGCGCCAAAGGGGGCGTGCTGTCGATGGTGATTGGCAGCACGCCCCCTTTGGTGGGCGTGCCGGGGGCGTGGCTGCCCAGACGGAGGCGTTCCTATGGGAACGCCTACCATCTGGGGCCAGCCCCACTGACATCAATAGTGATGTCAGTGGGAGTGCTTTTGGCTCTGATAGAGCCAAAAGCACTCCAGGGCTTGCGGCAGCGAGACCCTACCGCAGGGTCTCGTCGCAAGCCCGATAGTCGCGATGGTCTTGACCATCGCGACCATCATTTTGGCCGCTCGCTATAGCTGTGGGTTGTCACCCACAGCTATGCAAGCGGCCGGGAGGCCGCTCCAAAATGGAGGGACGGCCCTGATTCAGAGCGAGCGCTCTGTCAGAGCGTCCGACTCTGAATCAGGGCCTATGTACTTATGTTGTTTAGCGCACTAACTGGAAAAAATCTACTGCACCTTCTATGATAGCACTAATTAACAGAATCTGGTATACCGACTCCATGGAATATACCACTGCTCTATTCCATGATAAACTTCCAAAATTCCATGAAGTTTGGACCCCATGGTTGTTAAACTTTAATAGAACCCTTCGGGCCTGGTGTGAACATTATTTTAGAATATTGGAATTGTTTTG
Organism: Taudactylus pleione; assembly: GCA_031769625.1. Classification (NCBI taxonomy): domain Eukaryota; kingdom Metazoa; phylum Chordata; class Amphibia; order Anura; family Myobatrachidae; genus Taudactylus; species Taudactylus pleione. Next base: position 9,294,851 of record JAUIMM010000241.1, read on the forward strand.
CCATTTCTATATATTCTATTAAGGTTTTTTGTATTTCCTGTATCCTTGCGACTCTGCTGCCTGGTTGCTGGCATTACATTAAAGTTTTTTCCCATCCCCTCTTGTGTCCCATCTATAACCGCATTTTGATTCATAAATATGTATTATAACACTGTATTGGAAGCTCTGCACTGCAAGCTTTACTGACTAACAAAACACACATATGACTCAGCCAGAGGCAAGGGACGAGATTAGTGGCCACAAATGTAAATGTCCAAAGTGGATGAGAAACAACCATTTTGTGCTGAAACTGAGAAGACAGATCTTTTGTGGCAAGGAGGGAGGACCACAGACACAGGCCAGTAGCGGTCATCTGCTGTCATCTTCTAATCACCAGTGGCGTAACTAGGCTATTTGCAGCCCAATGCAAAATTAAAAATGGAGCCCCCCCTCACTATGTGCCGAAAAAGTGGGCGTTGCCACTGAAAATGGGTCACAATGACACACCACCATTTCTCATCACTCAGGAAACATTCCTTTCCATATGCACCTTAATGCCCCCAGTAGTAGTGCCCCTCTTGCAATGGCCACTGCAGTAATGCCCCTTATGCAATGTCCCCAGTAGCAGTGCCCCATGTAGTAGTGTTCCAGTAGTGCCCCTTATACATTACACCCAGTAGTGCACCCTTATACAGTGCCTCCAGCATTGCACCCTTATACAGTCCCCCCAGTAATGCCCCTTATACAGTGCCACCTATTCGGGGCTCATAGTAGTGCCCTTATACAGTGCCCCCAGTAGTGGCCCCCCTATACAGTGCCCCCAGTAATTATCCCCCTTATGCAGTGCCCCCAGTAGTGCCCCTTATACAAGGCCCCAGTAGTGCCCCTTATACTGTGCCCCCAGTTGTATACCCTTATACAGTGACCCAAGTACTGCCCCTTATGTAGTGCCCCAGTAGTGGTCCCCTCCTAGTAGTGCCCTTATACAGTGTAGTGGTCCCCCTTATACAGTGCCCCCAGTAGTGGCCCCCCTATGCAGTGCCCCCAGTAGTTATCCCCCTTATACAGTGCCAATAGTGGTCACCCATATGCAGTGCCTTGATACAATGCCCCAGTAGTGCCCCTTATACTGTGCCCCCAGTAGTGCACCCTTATACAGTGCCCCAGTAGTGCACCCTTATACAGTGACCCCAGTACTGCCCCTTATATAGTGCCCCAGTAGAGGTCCCCCCTATGCAGTGCCCCCATTAGTGCCCCTTATACAGTGCTCCCCCCTATGCAGTGCCCCCAGTAGTGGTCCCCCCTATGAAGTGCCCTCAGTAGTGGTCCCCCCTATGCAGTGCTCCCAGTAGTGATACATGCCCCGCCAGTAGTGCCCACTACAAAATACATGCAGTCCCCCTTATACAGTGCCCCAAGTAGTGGTCCCTCTTATACAGTGGTCCCTCCTATGCAGTGCCCCTTATACAGTGCTACCAGTAGTGGTCCCCTTATGCAGTGTACCCCCTATACAGTGCCCCCAGTAGTGGTCTCCCTATGCAGTGCACCCAGTAGTGGTCCCTCCTATGCAGTGCACCCAGTAGTGGTCCCTCCTATGCAGTGCCCCCAGTAGTGGTCCCCCCTATTCAGTGCCCCCAGTAGTGATACATGCCCCGGCCAGTAGTGCCCACTACATATTACATATAGACATACACAAAACACTTACCTGAATCCCCGCTCCTGCGCCCGCCGCCGTCCATTTCTTTAAATCTGATTTTTATCCCCTTTTTCTTGGTTTGTGGCATCTGTAGAGATTTAAAATTCATGCCTGGCGGAGGTATGATCTGTACAGGCATGGAGTAAGAGGTGAGTCTTAGGGGGGAATGCAATTAGACCGTTAATTTAACAAGTGTGAAAAAGGATAGTAGCCTCAGTCTTTAACGCCCGGTGCTATTCAATTAGAGACCCTTTTTCACGCCCATTAAATTAATGTGTCAACACATGTTAATGGCTGTTAAGACATAGAATCTGTGAAAAGTTCACGAACCTATGCGTGAAAGGGGTCTTTTCACCTGTTAACAGCCCATTTATTCGCGTTAAGTGTAGCCTGTGATCTGTCTTGGTCTCCTGTGTCGAGCTGAAGAGGTTTTCCTGCTTTGCTTCCATATTGCACTGTTTTAGTTGTGGTGAATAGTTCAAGTAATCCCAGACTCCGAGCAGTTCTCCCCTGCATTGGCTGCATCTTCTGTAGTTGTTATGGAACTGCTTCTTCAAGCCATAATTCGGAAAACAAAATGATGACTTGGATAACAAGGTGTCTGTGGCCCTATACTTTTTCCATCTAGATATGCTGGAGATGGGGGATGAGAATTGTGAGTTCAAATATAGTTCATTCACCTTTGAGGACTATAGTGCTCTTGTTTCTAACCGGTCTACCTCTTTGGAATCTCAGCTGGCAGCTTCTCAGCCCAATCTCAAGGACATTACAGGTCGCCCTGTGATAGTATTAATCTCACTGGATTGATTGAAGGAGAGGAGGGTGATAATCCTGAGAAGTTCCTGAAATCCTGGTTGATAACTGCTTTTGATCAGGACTCCTTTACTCCTCAGTTTGTTATTGCCTGGACTCTTGACTGCTTGATACAGCAACAGGTGATGTGCTAGTTGAAGAACATAAAACACTGCCAGTAATTCTAAGATGTTTATGGGCAGTCTCGTGTCCAGTGGAGTCCAGCGGCCCTGGAAGTGTTACTCTAGAGTCACTGCCTCCCACCCTCGCGTCTGTGGTGAAGAGAATCCAATTTCACATTCCGAACCTCTTGCCCACCAACAGGTGAGAGGAATTCAGCCACCAGAGAAGAGATATCCGAGTTCTGGGGGCAGCTTCATTCGCTGGTGAAGGAATAAATGGGATCCAGACCACTGAGAAAGGAGGTCCAGTTGAAAAGGCCTGGAGTGGAAACAGGCGTATGGTATGGCCTTGAAGGTCGCAACCATCATCATGAGGAGTCGTATGCACAGGTGCACCGATACTCGTCTATGTTGTAAGATCAGCCGCACCATTTCCTGAATGGAAGTTGCTTTTTCCTGAGGAAGGAAGACCTTCTGAACTACCGTGTCCAAAATCATCCCAGAAATTGAAGCCTCTGTGTTGGCTGCAGATGGAACTTGGCAAAGTTCAGGATCCACCCGTGTTGTATGAGGAGCCTGTAAGTCACCAGTATATTTTGTAATAATTGGTTCCTGGAAGGAGCTTTCAGGAGGAGATCGTCCAAGTAAGGGACAATCATGACTCCCTGAGTCCGAAGGAGAGCCATCATCACAGCCATGACCTTGGTGAATACCCTGGGAGCCAAAGACAGGCCGAAGGGTAAGGCCTGGATCTGAAAATTAGAGTCCCGAATTGTGAAACGTAGGACTGCCTGGTGAGGCGACCAGATGGGAATGTGTAGGTAGGCATCTTTTATGTCCAAAGACACTAGAAACTCGTTTTCCTTGAGCCCCATAATGACAGATTGAATGGACTCCATCTTGAACTGGAATACTCTCATGTAGGGATTGAGATCCTTCAGGTTCAAAATAGGTCTGACCGATCCGTCCGGCTTCGGAACCACGAACAAACTGGAGTAGAACCCCTGCTTTAGCTGATGTGTGGGGACCTGTACCAACACTCGAGGTCAGACGTTTGTCTACAGCTTCTTGTATCACTACCCTTCTGTCGTTGGAAACTGGCAAGCGTGTGGTGTAAAAAACAAGGTGGTGGATGGATCTGGAAATCGAGTTTGTACCCATAGGTGATGAGGTCCCGGACACAGGCGTCCAGACAGGATTGTGTCCACACTACCCTGAAATCTCAAAGGCAAGCTCCCACCCTGGGGTCCCCCAGGTGAGAGGGAAACCAGTCATACACTGGGTGTGGCAGGGGGCTTATTGTCCTGATGTGTAGAGGTTGCTGTGGCTCTACCCCTACCCCTGGAGCCACGAGAAATGGCAAGTTCTCCTCTGGAACGACCTCTGAATCTTCCTAGGGCACGAAAGGAAGGTCCTGAAGAAGGATTAAGGGTAGCCGGAGCAGCTGAGGGGGGATAAGTAGATTTAACCCCTGTAGCCTTAGAGATCCACTTATCCAGTTCAGGTCCGAACAGGACGTCTCCAGTGAATGGAAGTGTTTCCACCGCCCTCTTTGATTCTGCATCAGTCTGTAACTGTCGCAGCCAAAGAGCTCTGCGGGCCGATACTACTAGAGCAGAGATTACATACCTCTTTTGATGCCTCGCCAAGATAAGCAGCCGACTCCCCGATCTGTTCTGCTAAAGGAATAAGATCCTCAGCTGGGAGTCCTGTCCTTAATCCTTCGGATAGCTGTCTGGCACAGGCTTCCATCACCTTGTTGACCCAGCAGCCTACTAGCGCAGGATGAAGAATCACACCCGCTACTGTGAAGATGGACTTTAAGGTGTTCTCCAACTTCCTGTCCGAATCTTCTTTTAAGGAGATGGCCCCTGGTACTGGCAGAAGCGTCTTTTTGAACAGAAGAGACACAGAGGGATCTACCAAGGGTGGTGTCTCACATAGCTTCCTGCTGTCTGTAGGAAAAGGATAAGAGGACAAAAGTCTACGGGATACCTGGAAATTTTTATCCGGGTGTTTCCAAGCAGGGGTGAGGAGAGAATCCAGCTCCTCTGAAGCAGGAAAGGAGGCAGCCTGTCTATGCTTTTTACTAAAGAGAGACGGCCGAGCAGAATCTTAGTCCGCTTCCTCCACGTTTAATACCTGGCGGATTGCTAAACTCTATTTCCTAGGACAAAGGTTTCCGGATCCTCTGGGACCTGTTCCTCCCCAGAATCATGAAACTCGCCCTCCTCTAGAGGGGGCATATCCTCATCCTCAGAGTCATCCAACTGTAGGACTGAGGATAACAGCCACTTATTGGGAACCTGTGGGGAAGTCTCAGCGGAAGGGACGCGGGACGTCATGGCTTTTGTGAGCCCCTCTACTGATTTAGCTAGTGAACGAGCCCAGGCTGGTTCAGGGGGAGAAATAGTAGACGTCTGAGATCTGGAAACCTTTCTTTCTTTACGAGAAGCCTCCAGCTCTGCAGACAGGTGTGACATAACAGAAGTGAACTGTGTCGCCCAAGCCGGCTGTTCCTGTGTCTAGCATTCACGCTAGGCTGTTTTGGCGGGGCGCGGCGCCCTGCCCTCCTTCTGGAGGGCAAAATGCACCCTACCCTCCAGAAGGAGGGCAAAAAGCGCCCTGCCATCACAGCCTGCAGGTGCCGCCTTCACCCGTGGGTCGCAGAGTCCCGCGGGTGGAGAAATGTGTGGTGACCCGGTCACCGCCGGAGAATAGGCGCTGGGCGCATGTGCCCGGCATCTATTCTCCCTGTCTGCAGCACTTGGGGGCTGCCCGGCGTGTCCATAAGTGACGGGCATGCCCCCAAGAGTGACGAAAAGTGTGACTTTTCGATTGCCACGCCCCCTTTTCGGACGCGCGCACGCTAAGGTGCCCTCACTAGCTCCGGCCCCCTGCCTGCCGCTGGAGCTACAGTGAACACTAGGTGTCTGTGGTGATCCTTGAGACTCTGAATCACATTTGTCACACAACAGGGAGCTAGATGATTGTCCCTGTGTAAACTTTTCTGCACAGTTCTCGCAAGAAAAGGATTCTATGAAGCCTTTTATCCCCTTCCAGCCATGGTACACATACACTGACATACAAACAATACAGTAATGTAGAGGACAGTATAAGAATAGAGACTGAGATATTATATAGAGAGGAAGGAGATAAGGGCAGAGAGGGGGGAGAGCCACACCCACCCAAACAGCGCTGTTAGCAGTGCCAAAAGTGCTATATATAATCACAGCAGTAATATTTACACTGTGCTCCTATCTAGCCTTAACCCGATACACTCACGAATCCTGGGGAGGCATCTGTGTCCATGCATCTGTGTCTTCATGCTTGCAGCACGGAACTCCTTGTTCCCTGCCTGCAAGCATCGTATCCGAACGACATATCGTACATGATAAACACTGTACGATATGTTGCAGGATCGTGTCCGAGAATGGCAGATCTTGCCTGCAGCAGGCAAGATCCGAAGATGCGATGTACGGGGACGCGCATCGGCATCGTGAGTGGACACTCACGATTAGGACATATTTACACGATCACTCGTTCCAATGCCTCGGAATTGGGCGGATCGTGTAAAATATCGCCTAGTGCAGGGCTCGACAAATTTTTATAAAATCTAGTGGCCAGCTTAAAAATATAGGAGCCAGACCATCGTCCCAACCAAAAGCCTTACAACACTACCCCATATGCTTGGGATGGCCCACCAATTTGCCCTTTAGAGACCTGGGCCTAACACCCAGGTTACTCACACCAATTTTGGGGGGCAGATACCTTATATTGGGCCTAATGCCCCCTATGTAGCCTGGGCCTTGTGCCCACCTATATGCACACAGGCCTATTGCCTGATTTACCCCACGGGCCTAGTGCCCGACAACCCTGGTGGTCTAGGGAGGGGTTAATAGTAGGTCTCACAGAGGGCCTACCTGCTTTGGTGGAAGAGGCTGCAGGGGGGAGCTTCGTTAGCTCTTCCACTTTCCACCCCTCGCATTCTTCTGCAGCTGGCCCGTCCTGGCCAGCGGCGCCGCCTCTTCTTTCAGGGATATGTCCCGCAGGGGACACATCTCCTTTGCCTGACCCTGCAGCTGTGCCGATGCTTGGATCAGCCACTTGATCCCAGCACGGCTTTTGCAAAAACCTGGTCTGAAAACTTGGTCGCCATGGCGACCTGGCAACCGGGATTTGTCCAGCCTAGTGTGTAGACACCTTAAGGCAACGATTAAATAAAGAAAACTGCAGCAAATACAAAGCTTTAATTGTCCATTCTTATAATGGTGACCTTACTGAATATATTAAAAAAATAAGTGGCATGCATTATATTTTTATTTTACTGAAGGAGACAGACATATTAAAACTAAAGGGGACACAGATTATTATTATTTTACTAATTGGGAAACATAATATTATTAATAGACTAACTGTTCTTGACCATTACTGCCAACACCCATGCCTATACGAAATGTTCTCCTGTTGTATTCCACACATCAGGACATGAAATGGCTTTACACGAACAGTACTTGTAACCAGATTTTATTTGGGTAGGGTGTTAATGACCTGGAACAGGATACTTCTTTGTTGCTTCTTCTAGTGGTTTTCCTGGTCGCTATACTTCTCTACGAGGGGTTGACCAGGAGAACCCCTGTACCTAAGGATTTATAACTAGTCATCCCTTGGAAAAACCTAAAACACGTCTTTCATTCCTTCCCATCCCTTCAATCAATCTACACACACACATACACTGTATTAGTATATCAAATTCTTAAAACTACTCACAATAACTGGAATAGCTAACCTTTATCAATGGTCAGTGTTATACAGTAGTGAAATTAATTCTGGAAACCTTTAATAAAAAAAATTTTTATTTGATATTTATGCAGAAAATTCATATCCTGCTAAACCAAATAAATAGTTTAATGTTTTTATTTTAATCTATGATGTTTCTACTTAATTTTTTAACATGATTTGTCAGAGAGAGAGAGGAAAGAGAGAAGGGATGGAGAGATAGAGTGGGAGAAAGAAAAGCGAGAGAGAGAGAAGGTTTTGAAATACACTTACCAGCCACTGTTAGTGGTGAAGATGCAGGCTGCCACCAGTCACAGCAGGCAGCATGCTGACAGGATCTGGAAGTAGGTCCCACACAGCATCCATGCAGGGTCATGTGCTTTGTTCAGCACTCAATTCATCCAGACTGTGACAGCCTTTTACAATCAATTCTCAAAGATAGTTGCAGCTCTGGTTAAAGTGTGAATAATAACTAAAATGGCTCTGAATACCTCGAAACGTGTTGACTGGTCACCTGGGAAGAGAGGCAAAGCCATGACGCTTCGTATACCTACAAAGAAGCCTCCGATCGCTTCAGAAGCCAGCGTTCCCAGTGATGCACTGCGCGGGTGAAGTGAGGAGCCTGCCCCGCGCGCCTGCTGGATCAAGTTAGGTAGGTCCAGTCAGCGCGAGGCAGCGGCAGCGGCCAGCAAGTAAAGATAAGTGCTGGGCTGGGGCCAGGACCAGTCTTGGGGCACTATTTAAGTCTGGGGGCACTGTATAAGGGACACTATTAAACCTGGGGGCACTGCATAAGGGGCCAGCCTGGGGGCACTGCATAAGGGACACTATTTAAGCCTGGGGGCACTGTATAAGGGGCCAGTCTGGGGGCACTATTTAAGCCTGGGGGCAATACATAAGGGACCAGTCTGAGGGCACTACATAGGGGCACTACTTCAGCCAGGGGGCAATGCATAAGGGAAAAGTTAAACTACAGGGGGAAATGCATAAAGGGGAAAATTACAGGAGGCACTGTATAATGGGCACTTTTGACTGAGAGCCAGTGGGGAGCAGCCTGAGACCTGTCGTGCTGGATTGGTAAGGGAGATACCCATTTTCCCGGCATGCGCATAATTGCAAAGGCCCCCACCCGGCTACTTTTGGATGCCACCCAGCTGGAAAAAATTTCTGGGGAGAACACTGGGGCATATTCAATTAGGTGCGAAAAGTCAGTTTCTGCGGAAAAGTATCGCCGGTGACGTCATTTCGCCAGGCGATAGCTTATCCCCATATTCAATTCCAAAGACTTTTCGCCAGTGCGGAAAGTCAATGCATTGGGATAGGCGAAAAAGTTTCGCCTATGAATAGGTTTTATGGTGCAAACGACCGGAAATTACCCAGCACCCTTGGGGCAGTCCCCCAAAGGTAAACTGTGTCAAAAAATTTAAAACAATTACTTAAGAACACCACAAAAAAGCACTTTCATTTTGGGGTCGAAAAATAAAAAAAAGTTGGGTGACAAACTTAAAAACTAGAGAAATAGACTCCAGAGGGGTCCCCAAGTATACCCCATATGTTTTTAAGTTTGTAGGTGCTTGCGGAAGTTTAATTTTTTACGTTTTTTAAAACTTCACTTTTTCAACTTTAAAATATGCTAGCACCCATTTTCATGTACCCCAAATTTGCTGGGACTACTTATTTTCTACAAAAGCACCTGCTAAATGCTATTCTTCACCACTTCTGCAAAGACGCTAATTAACAGCTATTGAGAGCATTTAAGTACCCCATATACCTTCAGCAGGCCTATTCGGGGGGTATCTATAGTGATCCCCAATGTCAGTGCATCTTTTGGGGGGTGTCAGGCTGATTTCCAAAATTCTGACAGCACTTTTCGCCAGGTCCGAATTCGCCGGGTCCTGTTTTCGTCGTTTTCTAATTGAATACGGGGATAAGCGGGGACGAGCGCAAAACTTTTTCGCATGGAAAACCACTGATGTTGGTGAAAATCCAGCATGCGAAAAGTACAGGACTTTTCGCACCTAACTGAATATGCCCCTAAGGGGGAGATTTACTAAAGCTTCAAAAGTGGTGATGTTGCCCATAGCATCCAATCAGATTCTGTCTATCATTTTCTAGGATGCAATAAAGAAATGATAGCTATAATCTGATAGGTTGCTATTGGCAACATCTCCCCTTGTCTGTTTTAGAAGCTTTAGTAGATCTACCATTAAAACCCGGTATTATAGGCCAATCAGCCGATATTTGTATGATGGGCTCTATAAATGTTTATTGTGTATGCAGGAGCGTTAACGTCTTCAAACTCTCCTGCAAAAGTCAGATCGGGAGGTCGGGTTCTGATGTGCTGCACACGCTATCTCGTTCCCGACCTCCCGATCCCTTTGAAGACATTTGCAGACATCACATGAGCTAAACATTGTTCAATGTGTACAGGTGCACAACAATCCGATAATTGCTCTATCGGGTCACAGCATTTATCGGATCTGCAGAACTTATCTGCAGGTGAGAACCCAGCATAAGATCTAGGATTATTCCTGGGAATCAGTTACGAACCCCACTCTCAGTGGCTGATAACCCCAATACTGAACTAAGGTTTGGGATGTTGTTTACCATTAACAGCCACCTTCCCCGAACCACACTGTTCGCTGGTACTCGGATGTCATCTGATCCCAATAGTGTATAGTTGTTAACAGCTGAGAGAGCGGTAGAGTCAGGGAGACTAGTAGCTATGGAGCAGGTAAAGAGCAGTGATGAGTCTTACAGGAGCTGAGAATTAAGCTGTAATGTGAACTCAACAGACACAACAGAATCTGGAAAGGACTTCGGGGCCCATTTATCAAAATGTATTTGAGGTAAAATCCCCGAAAACACCCGGGGGTTTACCTCAAATACTAAGTATCCCCCGAATGTATTAAGTAGGGAACACTGTGATCCCTCCATTACCGCTGGCAGCTGCCTCCCCCATAGGTTTCTATGGGGGAAGCGATACTGCCAAATTTACCAATATCCGGAATGCGATGCATTGCAGATATTGGCCCCCGCAGCTAACGCCATCTGAAGACAGCGTTAGCCGCTGTAGCCCATGTGCTGCACCGCACACTATTAGCCGACGGAGGGATCCGCCGGAACCCTCCCCGGCTATGGCGGATGTGCATGTGCAGTCCACGGGACTGCGCATGCACACCACCCCCTGTAGTGGCCGGCAACTCTCCGAAGACATCGCAGGGATGGGCTCCATTCGGAGCCCGTATCCCTGCATGTCCCAAATAATACATCCGGACGATAGGATCGCTTTTTGCAATGCGATCAGGGGCGTTACTGCCATGCCCTGACCGCATTGCAAAAGCGATCCTTGATAAATGAGCCCCTTTGAGAGAACAGCCTTCAACACATAACTTACCCGCTTCCCCCTACCTTGAGGAGGGGTCACCAAACCCTCAACAGGAGGGCTTAAGTGGATTATTTTTATGAAATTTCCTTAACCTCACGGGCATGGAGATCTTTTAATAGCACTCAGGACCTTTCACCTGGGCCGTAACCCTTCCAGTGGACAAGACACTGGAGCTTGTTTCTGACCCACCGTGATATACCAGAGAATTTTCTATCTGGAATTCAGGGCCTGATTCAGACCCGGTCGCAAGCGCTGAGCGCTCACAACCGGGTCGATGGTGGCCCAGAGCGCATGAGCACGACGGAGCCGGTTCCGTCGTGCGCATGCGCGAGACACGGATAGCAACGGGCAATCCGTCGCTCCGGGTCTCGTACCAAAGGGGGCGTGCTGTCGATGTTGAGTGACAGCACACCCCCTTTGGTGGGCGGGCCGGGGGGTTGGCTGCCCAGACGGAGGCGTTCCCATGAGAACGTCTACCGTCTGGGGACGGCCCCACTGACATCACAAGTGATGTCAGTGGGAGAGCTTTCGGCTCTGTCTGAGCCGAAAGCTCTCTGGGGCTTGCGGCAACGAGACCCTACCACAAGGGTCTCGTCGCAAGCCCGATGGTCGCGATGGTCTTGACCATCGCGACCATCTTCCTTGCCGCTCGCTATAGCTCTGGGTGGTCACCCACAGCTATGCGAGAAGGCAAGGAGGCCGTTCTAAAAAAAAAATAGCCTGGCCCTGATTCAGAGTGAGCACTCTGTCAGAGCGACCGGCTCTGAATCAGGGCCATAGTCCTCTTGTCAGTGTCTGGAGAGTAAAGATACAATCTGCCCGAATATAACTACGTGTGGGTCATATGTAAAATAATCCCACTATTGTGCTCCTGATAAGAGAATATTATTATAAATGTTCTTGGGGTCACATTGGTCAGAAGAGGTATCTCAGGAAAAACCTCTTAGATATTTATGCCAGTACGCTGTTCCCCCTCATCATCAGCATGAAGCAGATCACAGACGTCTGCTAGTATATGCTTGTATAAAAGGAGATACTATGAATATGCCTACAAGTTGATACCCCCGTAGTTATAATATGGGAGACTTAAGTATAGTATATATCCCCTCTTGGAAGTATGAGCAGATTTACTGTTCACTGTTCCCCCTCATAATCAGCATAAAGCAGATCACAGATGTCTGCTGATATATGCTTATTGTATAAAAGGAGATACTGCTCATATACATACAAGTTGATACCCCCGTGGTTATGATATGAGAGGCTTAAGTATAATATATATCCCCTCTAAGAAGTGTGAGCAGATTTACGTAAATAGTAAATTCATAAGTAACAATGTATCTTGGTCATTGACACATTCCTACTTGTTACAATGTATCTCTTATACTCCTGACAAAGGCAGGTCACATGCGCCTGCTGGCAAGTCCCTATGTCTAACAGACACCCAGCATATGTATCATAAATAAAAACATTGTGGTTTCAACACATATATGTTAAATGTACTGCACGCTGGCACAGGAATGCCGCGTGTCTCCTTCTGACGCGCGCTTCGCATCTAGTGCTTATTCATAGGAACAAACCGCCTCCTGGGTTGACTGATCTAATAAAGCGCTCGCTGACCAATCAGGGCGCGCTTATTTGACTGAAAGATGCAAAGGCCAATCCCTATCCACCTCTTGGATTGATTCATGATGCGGCCAATCCAGGCAGCCTGTCAGCAATCTAATTGGTCCACAACTATGTTGTGGATATATTATACGTAGATGTTTAAAAAAGCGATCCTCTGAGCGAGGGTGATATCTATATAGTATATCGATATATAAAAACTGGTAAGTGTGTACAGTATATACTAGATAGGATATATATATTACATATTCTTCCATATGTTACCTCAAATAATAAAGCCTATTACGATGGTCACACATCTGTGTGTCACAGTTGGACCAATCTCACCATATAAGATTGGAACTAAATGAAGCAGTTTCTTATTCATCTAAATGACCCATAGAGATGAAGTAATTATCAAAAAACAGATTATCAAAAAACAGATTGGGCACATGTTCCTAATTAACTAACATCTACAAACATAGATCTTCGGAATCCTATGGTGTACATCCAGTTATACACTCCTGATAAATCAAAAAATAAAATAAAATAAAAACAAAATAGATAAAATATACATGTTATTTATAAATATTATTTATAAAGGTTCCTCTATCTCAAAACACATAAATAAGTATAAATACATTAAAGTGTCAATGATATATTATAATTCACTATTGATATCAACCATAATCCATCCCATATAATATTCCCTAATCTTGATATAACCATACACCACAAATAAAGTGAGGTGATATTATTAGGTGAGGTGATATATAAAAATATTCAAAATTATGAAAACTAAGTACCCAATTAATTGGATATTAAAGATAGCTAGTGTAATGATGTTGCTACTGTGAAAAAAATAAAAAATAATAGTGATCAAAATTAATACTATTAAAAATGACAATGAACACTTAATTAAACAAAATATATGATATATTAAATATGTGTTGTGCAGACGATTGGAATTAATTAACGTGACCCAGTGTATCAATACTATTATAATATAATCTAAGTTAATGTAGTGATATAGATAAAAGAAAGGAAATTATTGATTGACTAATAGAGTACCGATACTGTGTTAATCAATCTACATAAAACCAAAAGACACTCATAAAACTAAAGTCAAAAGTGAGATACAATATGTTCAATAAAAATAATATAATAATTTAACACTAAAGATAAAAAGGATTTATAAAAAAGCCCCATAATAAATCTGTTCATTAAGACCTCTCGGTTGTAGACCTCCCATCAAAAAGGTCCAAAAGCATTCTTTTTTCAGTAATTCTTGTGTCATGTTGCCACTCCTAATGTCCAAATTGATTTGTTCAATACCAAAGACTCTCAAGTTCGTGGAGTTTCCTTGATGTGAATCATGAAAATGTTTGGCCACTGTGGTTATTTTCTTAAATTTCTTTATGTCTGTTTCCACATTTCTTATAGTACCTACATGCTCCAGGATTCTTTGTTTAAGGGGTCTGGTGGTCATCCCTATGTATCTCTTGTCACACGGACATGAGATGCAATATATGACCCCTGAGGTATTACAATTAATAAATTGTTGTATTTTATGTGTCTTCTGGTATTTATCTTTAAATTCCAGGGTTTTTTGCATGTAGGTACAGGCCTTGCAAGTTCCACACTTATATGATCCTTCTGCAATCGTTTTCTTCCGTCCGGAATTTGTAAAGTGGCTATGGACCAATTTGTCCTTTAGATTGGGGGAGCGTCTCCAGCTAATCTTCACTTTAGGTCCCAGACTTCTTTTCAAGTCTGGATCCAAAGTTAGGATTGCCCAATGTTTCTGTATAATATTCTGAATATCATCCCACTCTGCACAAAAATCTCCTACGAAAACGTATCACATTATCTTTTTCTTCAGTATTGGCTTTTTGTTGATATAATTAGGAATTCCTATCCTTCTGTAAAGCGTGGTGTCTAGCTGTTTTGATGGCCCTCTTACTATACCCTCTGTTAACCAATCTTTCTTTAAGTTCTTCTGATCTTTGATGATATAGTTCAAGATTGGAACAGTTTCTTCTTAAACAAAGAAATTCACCTTTAGGGATCCCTCTCAAAACTGGTGGAAAATGTGCGCTACTTTTATGTAAAGTACTATTGGTGGCCGTATCTTTGCGATACAAATCGGTTTGGATTTTGCCATCTGGAAGTTTCTGTATCTTCAAGTCCAAAAAGGTAACTTCCGTGTAACTTGTGTCACAGGTGAGTCTTAAGTTTAAATCATTGATATTCAGGACTCCAATGAATTCTATGATAAGCTCCTTTGATCCTTCCCACAAAATAAGAAGGTCGTCTATATAGCGTATCCAAATAAGTATATGGCGAGTATACTTTTCATGTTCTTCACTGAAAACTAGGGTCTCCTGCCACCATCCAAGATAAATGTTCGCATAAGTGGGGGCACATGCCGCCCCCATCGCCGTGCCGCGTATTTGCAGGAAAAAACGATCGTTGAAAGCTAAAAAGTTTTTCGTCAGCACAAATTTAAGAAGGTCCACCAAAAAATTACTAAATGTAGTCATACCCTCTTTATGCAGAAAATGGATATACCTTTATCATGTTTGATGCGGGTATAGAAGGATTCAACATCACATGTAACAAGAATAACATCAGCATCAATATGAACCTCATCCAATTTTTGTAGGACCTCCATAGTGTCCCTAACATAAGAGGGAAAAAGAGTAACATATTTCCTCAAATGTCTGTCTAGAAAATTACTGGCATTTTCAATCAGACATCTAATGCCGGACTATGGGACGACCAGGGGGCACTTTGTTGATTTTGTGTATCTTAGGAAGCATATAGAATGTCGCAATCCTCAGTTCTTTGACCTCTAGAAAATTGTATTCTATTCTTGTAATGATTCCTAATCCATATGCTTCTTTTATGATCGCTTCATATTGTTTATTAAAATCCTCCAGGGGACTGAGTAGCAATTGTTTGTAACATGTTGTGTCCCTCAGCTGTTTATTAGCCTCAAGAATATATTTCTCTTTGTCCCATAGTACTATGCTGCCCCCTTTATCTGAGGGTTTTATGATGACATTGTATCTCCATAAGGGCATCTTTCTCTTTCCTACTCAGATTATTATTGAACTGTGGTTCTTTAGATTTTTTAGTCCACAATTCATCTAAATCACGGGAGACCAAATCCATATAAGTACCAACAAGGAGGCAAGTATTTAAAGGGGGACAGAAAGTTCCTTTCTTCCTACATATACGTCTTACATTTGTAGGGGCATAGGAAATGAGATTTGGTGTCCCAGATTCTTCTTCTAATTCTTCCAATATTTCAATTGATCGTATCTCCTCTTGGGAGAATTCCTCATCTGGAGTTGGACGGTCCAGATGCTGATTCATGATGTTCTTGGGAATAATATTTGGTGAGTAATAATTTCAGGCCAAAAAGATGGAGATCTTTCTCCCACTTGAAACGGTTAAAATGTGTAATTGGAGAAAAAGACCCTTACTCAGGACATTCATATGTATATCATCCAGTTTTGTTTAAGTTGATAATTCTCAATTCTTGGTCTCTTACTTCCATAGTTCCAAACGTCTTCTTGGTGGTCTCTTCTGATATCTGCCAATGTCTTGTGTTTCCCATTGGTCTCTGCCTTGGATGCCCCTTACCCCTCCGGATCCGCCTCTTCTGGATCTTTGATCCAAAGGAGGGCCTAAATGCTGATCTAAAAAATCCCTGCTACTATGTGTGGGTAGGTTCTCTTTTAATTGAAAAGTTTGATTAACATTTTCTGCCTCTATTGATTCCTGGTCTGAGGAAGTATACCCCTGAGAAGGTCTTCTTCCTTCATGAATATCCCTGCTAGTCCTATTGTTGCCTATGTTAGTTTAGATACAATTTTCATTTACAAGAATCTTGATCCGTGAGTGCCCCACTTAAGGAATTTTGTTTTTCTTCTTGTTCTGTGTTCATATTATTTATTCCAGGGTGCACCTCCAGAGATACAGGGATAATATTATATAAGGAAGGATCGAGAAAAATTCAAATAATCTTTATCTCTGTGCGGGTATTTTGTGTTTTTAGTTTGTAGTTCAGTCAGAATGACCAACTGAACGATTTTCATTAAGGGAACATGCAAAAATCATTTGTACTTCAAAAAATATCGTTCATTACACTTTAAAAAATCTGACAGATAATCTGACAGAAAATCGTTCATAAAATCGTTGGTAACAAAATCGTTTTGTGTGTATGCAGCTCTAAGGTGCATAAACACAACGATTTTTTTGAACGATTATCGATAACGATAGCGTTTATCATTCAAAAAATCGTTCACTTTCTGAATGATTATCGTTCATGCGCTGTCAAATAATATGAGATATGGTAAGAACTTACCCTTGTTATCTCTATTTCTACGAAGTCCATAGGGTTCCACAGGATACCTTTGGGTATAGGTGATGACGTCAGGCATCGGGCACCATAGAGTTAAGTTTTCAGTCCTCCCAGGATGCACTAGGGTCCCCCTCCTATACCCCACCCCCAAGCCAAGGCATCTCAGTTAGTTACCAAGCCATAGGCCAGAGGAGGAGAAGGAAGAGAGAGAAAAAAAAGATCTGGACACACACAAGAATCACATTCTCACCAGAGGGAGACGGAAAAACCAGTGACCAGAGTAAAGCCCATCTGCAGCACAGGTGCAACAGGGCGGGAGTCCTGTGGAACCCTATGGACTTCGTAGAAATAGAGATAACAAAGGTAAGTTCTTACCATATCTCATATTTTCTACTTCAGGGTCCATAGGGTATCTACAGGATACCTTGGGGATGTCCCAAAGCAGTATCCTTTAAGGGAGGGGACGCTCCTGTGCTGAAAGGAGAATCCGCCGCCCGAAAGAAGCATCCTGAGAGGCGAAGGTGTCAAACCTGTAATACCTCACGAAGGTATGGACAGAGGACCACGTAGCAGCCTTGCAGATTTGGACTGCAGAGGCACCACGTCGAGCTGCCCACGAAGGACCCACAGACCTAGTGGAATGAGCCTTCACAGAAGGAGGAACCGGCAGACCTTCATGAAGATAAGCTTCAGAAATAGCCATATGGATCCAGGCTGCCAAAGTTTACTTTGAAGCAGGCCAACCCTTTTACGGAAGCCATAGAGGACAAACAAGGCGTCCGACTTCCTAAAAGAAGAAGTGCAGTCAACATAAGTCCTTAAGGCCCGCACAACATCCAAAGTGGCCTCACCCACTGAAAGGCCAGGTGAGTTAAAGGCCGGAACAACTATTTCCTTGTTAACATGAAACTGGGAAACAACTTTGGGAAGAAACTCAGGACGAGTGCGTAGCACTGCCCTGTTCCCATGAAAAATCAAGAAAAGGGGTCTACAAGAAAGAGCCCCAAAATCAGAAACACGTCTGGCCGAAGCTATGGCCAGAAGGAAAACAGTCTTAGCTGTTAGCCATTTAAGATCCACTGAGCCCAGTGGTTCAAACGGCGCTCCCTGGAGAGCCCTCAGGACCACAGCCAAATCCCAAGGCGCCACAGGTGGAACAAAGGGTGGCTGAATGCGTGGAACACCTTGCAGAAAGGTGCGCACATCCGGGATTGTAGCAATCCTACGATGGAACCAGACAGACAGGGCCGAAACCTGCACCTTCAAAGAAGCAAGGCGAAGCCCATGGTCTAGTCCCGCTTGCAGGAAGGCGAGAATCCGAGACAGACGAAACTCCCGTGGTGCATAACCTCTCGGCTGACACCACTGGAAGAACGTATGCCACACGCGATGGTATATTCTCGCGGAAGACGGCTTCCGAGCTCTGAGCATGGTACGCACTACAGAGCTGGAAAACCCCCTGGTCCGGGTGAAGACAAGGACCCTGTGACAGAAGGTCCGGACGTAGCGGCAACCGCAGAGGACTGTCCACGGACAGACCCTGAAGGTCTGAGAACCAGTGCTGTCTGGGCCATGCGGGAGCTATCAACAGGAGCGTCCCTCCTTCCTGTTTGAACTTCCGGATTACCCGTGGAAGGGAAACAGGCGGAAAGAGATAAGCAAACCGGAACGTCCACCGGACGGACAGAGCATCCACCAGAGACGCCTCTTCGTTTCTTGTGTGAGACCCGTACACCGGCAACTTGTTGTTGTGCCGGGACGCCATGAGGTCGATCTCTGGAAGACCCCACCTGTCCACTAGCAGTTGAAAAACGTCCGGGTGCAGGGACCATTCTCCCGGATGAACGTCCAGGCGACTGAGAAAGTCCGCCTCCCAGTTTAGCACTCCCGGGATGAAGACAGCTGATATGGCCGGAAGATTGCGCTCCGCCCATACCAGGATTCGAGACACCTCCACGAGAGCCGCCCGACTTCGGGTTCCTCCTTGCCGGTTTATGTAGGCCACAGTGGTAGCGTTGTCCGACTGGACCTGTACTGGGTGACCATGGAGAACCCGACGTGCCTGCTGGAGAGCGTTGAACACCGCTCGGAGTTCCAAGATGTTTATTGGAAGCTCTGCTTCTGCCGGAGTCCACCTGCCCTGGAACAAGTGTGGACCCAAAACTGCTCCCCAGCCCCGAAGACTGGCGTCCGTCGTCAACAGGACCCAATTCGCCACCCAGAACGGACGACCCTTGTTGAGATGGGTCGTCTGTAACCACCAGGCAAGGGACAGGCGAACCTCCGGAGTGAGCACTATCGTCTGGGATTTTAGAGACTGAGACAGTCCATTCCACTTGGACAGGATCAGGTGCTGCAGAGGTCTGGAGTGAAACTGGGCATATTCCACCATGTCGAATACCGACACCATTGAGCCATGGAGCCCAGTAACCTCATCGCCGAGTGTAGAGACACCCGGCGGCTCTGCAGACAATTGAGCACCCTCGACTGTAAGGCAGAGATCTTTTCCCCCGTCACAAAGATCCTTTGCTGTCCCGAGTCCAATAAGGCTCCGAGATGCAGAATCCGCTGAGACGGGACCAGGGTGGACTTCTGCAGAAGCGCAATGGTCAGGTCCAAGTGTCGGAGAAGGAGCTCAGGAGATCCTGCCACTAAGAGAAGGTCGTCCAAGTACAGCAACATGCAGACCCCCTGCAGCCGCAGGGAAGCCGCCATGACAGCCATCACCTTGGTGAAAACACGTGGTGCTGTCGCCAGGCCAAAAGGTAACGCCCGGAACTGAAAGTGGTCGCTGCGGATTGCAAACCTGAGGAACTGCTGATGGCGCAAAAGAATAGGGACATGCAGGTAAGCGTCCTGTATGTCCAATGACACCATGTAGTCCCCAGGTTCCAGCGCCAGAATGATGGACCGTAGGGTCTCCATCCGAAATTTCGGTATCCGCAAAGATTTGTTGAGAGCTTTGAGGTTGAGAATCGGACGAAACGACCCATTGGGTTTCTGCACCAAAAAGAGATTGGAATAGAAACCCTGGCCCCTCTGGGAGAATGGAACAGGCACTATAACTCCAGCCTGGAGCATAGTGTGCAAAACCTTCCGCAGCTCCGTGGCTTTGTTCCGGTCTGATGGTAGACCCATGGTGAAGAATCGAGCCGGGGGTCTGTGCCGGAAGGAGAGGGCATACCCGTGTGAGACCACCTCGAGAACCCAAGTGTCTGTCGTGGTGACCGACCAACACCGGGCAAACTGCAGCAGGCGGCCTCCCACTTTGGGATCTCCCAAAGGGAGGCCCGGACCGTCAGGCCGAAGGCTTGTCATCTGGCTTAGGGACCGGACGTCTGGTACTCCAGGCCTGCTTCCGGGGCATGGCCGATTTTTTGGGGCCAGTCTGACGGGGAAAAGACTGTGCTTTAGGCCTACCCTGGGCCCTGTAAGCCCGAAAGGACGATGTACCTGAACCAGAAGGAACAGCCGCCGACGGGAGACATGCTGATTTAGCTGCCGCCAGCGTGGCTATAATCTTGTCCAGGTCCGGACCGAAGAGAACCTCTCCGTTAAAAGGCAATGCCTCCAAACCCTTTTTGGAATCAGCATCCGCCTTCCAGGATCGCAACCACAAAGTGCGACGAGCAGCCACCGCTGCCTAAGAAATTCGAGACGCCAGGGTACTAATATCTAAGGGCCTGATTCAGACCCACTCGCGAGCGGCTGTCCGCTCGCAAGTGGGTCGATGGTGTGCACTGAGCATGCGCACGACGGAGGGAGCTCCGTCGTGCGCATGCGCGAGACACGACGAGTGAAGGACTTTCCTTCGCTCGTTGTGTCTGATCAAAGGGGGCGTGCTGTCGATGTTGATTGACAGCACGCCCCCTTTGCTGGGCGTGCCGGGGGCGTGCCTCCCAGACGGGGGCGTTCCCAAGGGAACGCCTACCGTCAGAAGCCGGCCCACTGACATCACTAGTGATGTCAGTGGGAGTGATTTTGGCTCTGATAGAGCCAAAATCACTCCGGGCCTTGCGGTTGAGAAACTCAACCTCAGGCTCCGGCTCGCAGTAGCGATGGTCGCGATGGTCAAGACCATCGCGACCATCAACCTGCACGCTCGTATAGGCTGTGGGTGGTGACCCACAGCTATACGAGCGTCCAGGAGGACGCTCCATTTTTATGGAGGACGGCCCTCATTCAGAGCGAGCGCTCTGCTCAGAGCGTCCGGCTCTGAATGAGGGCCATAAGGCCGCTTCGTTGATATAAGTGGCCGAATCCCGGAGATTGCCTATCAACTCCGCCTGCTCAGCCGAACAGTCGGGATCGAAGGATGCCTCCAACGTATCAGCCCAGCGCTCCATAGCTCTGGCGACCCAGCAAATGGCCATAGCTGGCCGTGCTGCCCCCCCTGCAAGGGAATAGACGGACTTCAGGCAGATCTCTACCTTGCGGTCCGTAGCATCCTTAAGGGAGGACATGGATGGCATGGGTAACGTGGCACTACGAACAAGGCGTGTCACATGAGAATCCACCTGTGGAGGTGATTCCCACTTGGCAAAATAATTGTCCGCAAACGGATACGCCACTGCTAAACGCCTTTGAGGCTGATATCGTCTGCCTGGCTGTTTCCACGCTTCCTCTAGGTGGTCAACTAATTGTCCCGAAAGAGGAAACACTGTGGCATCTCCTTTAACCTCTTTGAAAAAGGCGTATTTGGACTTAGATACCGGAGGTTCCTCATCCTCAATAACTAAAGCAGTCCGGACTGCACGAATAAGGCAAGGTATATACACCTTAGACTTAACGTCCGACTCTTTAGGACGGGAAAGTTCCTGGTCAGAAAGATCAAGAATCTCCCCATCATCGGACGTCCCGTCGTCATCCTCATAAGGAGCGGACTGAGACGCCACCGGCTGCTTGTGGGGCCGCATCACAGACTCCCCCTGCAACACGTCTGACAACTGCTGTACAGAGCTTGTTAACGAATTAACCCACGCAGGCTCATGAGAGACCTGAGGAGGGGAAATAGGGAGACCGTGGGGTACCATTAATTGTCTCGGGAAACCCTGCATGGGTGACGACACCACTGACAGCTGGGACAATCCCATCTGAGTGAATGGAGGCTGCGGAGCTAACTGGCCCACGAGGGTTGTAAGCGCCTTGGCGAAACAAGCCCAGGGCGGCTCCTGTACCGGTGCTGTGACCGTAATAGGTCGCGCCAATAAATAACACGGACGGCATAGCCCTTCCGCGCTACCCTCCCCCTCCGCTATAGGTGCCTTGCACGTAGCACACCGAAGCTGTACAGGGAAATCACTCTCAGACATAATGGTAAATATGTGACCCCTCTCAACAATACTTGTTCGTATAGTGAGAGACCACCTTGCAGCACCGCACCACAAGGGCTTTAGCAGAAAGACAGGGACAGTAATAAGGCTGACAGTAATAGAAGTAAAGTACAGGCAGCAGCGCTAGCACAGTCACATACAATGCAAAGAAAAATCAATTCCTGCACTATCAGCGCTGATTCTCAACTACCCAGACACAGAGTCTGGTAGGACACAGCGCTGCATACACAGACCTGTACCAAATCGGAGGAGAGGTATGCGGGGGGACCCAGACCACGATGCCTCTGATTCCAGGCTTCCAGCAGCGTTCACCATGCCGTTGTGAAGATGGCCGCCGAGGAGCTTAGAGGAGGCTGGCCTGGGGGAGGAGCGCTGCCACAGGGCCAGTCGGCGTGTGCAGAGAGGGCTGTGTGCAGCGGGGGAGGCGCCGGCTGTGAGACAGGGAAGGCGCGCTCCCCTGGCATGCATTTAACCCCCGGGACGCCGCAGCGCTACCGCTCTGCTGCGGTCCGCTGTCCCAGGGGGGTAGTGGAAGCGCAGGTTATATACCTGGCTCCACGCTGCAGCCAGTCCCCAGGGAGCCCCCTGCCTGGGGACTCTGGACCATGTAACAGCGGGGACCCACCGCGGGATCCCGCTGCTTACCTTGCTGTCCCCCTTGATTCCGGCCATGGTCCTGAACATCTGGGGTCAGCGCTAGCTGTGACCCCAGATGTCTACCAGCATCCCCGGATCAGTACCGGCGTTCTGGTACCGGTGGGGGTGTAGGGGAGACAGCATGGACGTCAGGACTGACTGTCCATGCTGTGCTTCCAGATGTGCAGCCACAGCTGCTTGAAGAAAACTTCAGGGGCTCTTCTTAGCCCCCACTCCAACAGGTGTACCCGACTCCGGCTGGGCACCAAACTAAACTGAGATGCCTTGGCTCGGGGGCGGGGTATAGGAGGGGGACCCTAGTGCATCCTGGGAGGACTGAAAACTTAACTCTATGGTGCCCGATGCCTGACGTCATCACCTATACCCCAAGGTATCCTGTGGATACCCTATGGACCCTGAAGTAGAAAATTGGTTATGATCATCATGCAAATTATTATCTGAACAATTTAGTCGTCTATGGTCTTATGACGAATTGCTTGGACGCTGCTCTGCGTCAGCGCATTTCCAATGCGCACAAATACAAGGTTTAGTGTGGAAAACAGGTTTGGTGTGCATGTCTGTGGGTGTTTGCATATGTTTTGAGAGACTCCGCATGCTAATACAGTATGCCTGTAACAAATTACCATATATACTCGAGTATAAGTCGACCCGAATATAAGCGAGGTACCTACTTTTACCACAAAAAACTGGGAAAACTTATTGACTCGAGTATAAGCCTAGGGTGGGAAATGGCAGCAGCTGGTAGTGCCCCCAGTAGTAATTCCTCCTGGTTGTGCCCCCAGTAGTAATCCCTCCTGGTAGTGCCCCGTGGTAATCGCCCCCTTTCAGTGCCTCCAGTAGTAATCCCCCCCTGGTAGTACCCCCAGTGGTAATCCCCCCTTTTAGTGCCCCCTGTAGTAATCCCCCCCTGGTAGTGCCCCCTGTAGTAATCCCCCCTTCTAGTTCCCCCAGTGGTAATCCCCCCTTTTAGTGCCCCCTGTAGTAATCGCCCCCTGGTAGTGCCCCCTCATGACGTCTCTCCCATTACCCACTGCGGGAGCCGGAAGATGGCTCCCGCAGTGGGAGCAGCAGCAGCCGCTGAGAGTCTGTCAGACTCTCAGCCCTCTGCTGATTAAAGCAAACACACAGCTGCCGGCTGCGGCGGCTGTGTGTTTGTGCTGTGTAGCGTTAACCGAACTCCGTCCGGTCAGCGCTACACTTCACTCGAAGTATAAGCCGAGGGGGTACTTTTTCAGTACAAAAAATTTGCTGAAAAACTCGGCTTATACTGGAGTATATATGGTAATTAAAATGTACACAGAGACTAGTATGCTCAAAAGAAGTGGTCTAAATGTAAAGTTACGAATTACTGTCATGGACCTGCAAGTCATTGGCAGTTGTGTGCCTATTGTCCGGAACTGTTTGGGTTCATAGGAACTGACATCTACATCCTAATTAAGTGAAGAATAGCCTGTCCCATGCTACGAGACTATGTGGCACCTACAAGCAGCTGTGGTCTCTCTCCCCCCCGTTTGGAAATAAAACTTCCATTTACACCTTAGAATTGGTCCAGGTAATGCTTGGATGTTAAAATATATTACAAATGAATAATATATATTAATCCATCACAAATACCCTAAAGTACATAACACACACATAGACTTACATGCATACAAACATTAAATAAAACATAAATATACAAGTGGCACAGCGCTCAATTGCAATGTTTATCAAAGCACAAAACGCACCACACATATTAGCAAAACTACGCAATATTCTTTCACTTACACATTGCACACTCACATATAAAGGTTCCCTAGCATTAAGGTTAAATTCAAGGTTATATTCATTATTAATTATGTAATGAAGCGACTGTATTTAAGATCTCAGGTTTAGTACATGATAAGCAGTGTTTGGTGCTATTCTAAACCACTGTTTATTTGCAGACTTCCGGTTCCATCGGCAAGGAGATCGCAGCAGGCATTCGCAAGATATGAATTATAGGTTAGAATGTACCTCTGTATGTAGTGTTTCTTTATTAGTTCTTCTGAGGGAAACCTACACAAAAAGCAGTTGGAAAGCTGATCCATAGCTCTGATGACACCATATGAACTAACCAATGAACAGAATGACAAGGAGCAAGAACCAATGAAATCATGCCAGCTCGTCTCTATTGTTGTATATGTGATCTGTGTGGTATATAGGCTATGGCTCTGTGAACTGTAAGGGAGTCATATTCCCTTACAAGATGATTGCAGGCTTCAGGATTGATGGCTGAGCACTGGATTCCAGAGTGCTAGCGTTTATATCGGTTTGTACCTTCCGTATTTACTTGCTTCTTTGCGCTAATTGTTTTAGATCAAAGCGCGTATTATCCTTTATGTGAATAATATTACTTTTGTGTTTTGGAACCACAGTAGGGCTGGAAAGCAATTATTTCATATGCATACGCTACGCTAAAATAGCGACATTTTGGGTATATAGGTTTATTAGGAATTCATAGCGCGTTCACGTTTGTAGTTTGTAGTTCAGTCAGACTGACCAACTCAACGATTTTCAGTAAGGGAATATACAAAAATCGTTTGTAGTTCAAAAAAATCGTTCATTACATTTAGTAAATTAACGATTTTAGTAAACGAATTTCGTTCATTTCTCCCTTGAAAAAATGAACGAAAATCGTTTACTAAAATCGTTCATTTACTAAATCGTTGTGTGTGTATGCACCTTTAGGAATAGGTTTCCTGTAAAAAGTTCTGGACAGAAATTCGTGTTTCAGCAATGAGATATGAAAAGCTCTGGGGATTCTAATGGACAGAGGCAAGTCCAAATTGTAAGCTACTGGATTTATCTTTTTGATTATGATATAAGAACCAATGTAGATAATAGGGAAGCGCTGTGTGTTTAATGTGAACGTATAATAGTGTCACAAAATGGTTGAAAAAAATATTGAAAGAATGTATATATGTGGTTTATTTCATGTGTGTAAAAAGATGTGCGTGAGAAATTGGTTAATGAGTGAAAGGGCAGTCCGGTTCTGCAAGTTCTTCTAACAGTCCACTCTGGTTAGCCTGACCACTGACGCTACCATCGCTTACAGCAGTTACACTACCCAGCTGCTCCTACCGGTTTCTGACCGGCTCTACAAGTTACTCAAGTCTGACTAGTCGGGTTCCTCATGGCCACTTCACAGCTATCTATTGCTACCATTTATCACTAAAGACAGTTCTCACTGCTACCCAAGTCTCTATGAGAAAGAGATATATATCACCTCCTCGGTTCCTTCTGAGTTCACCTGCTGCTGATTCCGTCCTGACATCTGAAACAGTATATCTGAGGCACCAGCCATGACACCCAGTATGCGTGTTCAATGCCGTTTTCCCACTCGTCCCCCTCTTTTATCTGGATGCTCCTACATGCTCCTCGAAGGTCAAATTTAGAATATATAACTGCTTGCTATAATTGATTAAATAGCTCAGGGATTA
Source organism: Taudactylus pleione (assembly GCA_031769625.1). Classification (NCBI taxonomy): domain Eukaryota; kingdom Metazoa; phylum Chordata; class Amphibia; order Anura; family Myobatrachidae; genus Taudactylus; species Taudactylus pleione. Next base: position 9,321,032 of record JAUIMM010000241.1, read on the forward strand.
AAGGCAAGGGGTACTGATTTTTACGGTTATCTTAATTAAGGCCTATATAATCAGTGCATGGCCAAAGACCCCCATCTTTTTGGGGACAAAAAACAGCCCCATCCCAACTTGAAATTTAGATGGTCTTTTTGAGATTTTCAGAAACACGTTTGAGTTCTAAAGGAGAGAGCGAATAAGCGTCCGATGGTGAGTTTTGATCTGGGAAATAGCACAATCATAGGCTCAATGTGGGGGAAGAATGTCTGTTTGCTGAAAACATCAGTATAAATGGTATACTGAACTGGAAATTTTGCCTCCACCGTACTAACCAGACGTATGGGCACAGAGAGGCAAGGCGGACAAGAGTACTCCTTCCAGGAAGTAATCTAGCCATGGGTCTATGTCAGGGTTGTGAGTGGTGAGCCACGGATATCCCAGGATGACTGGATGTCCTGGAACTTGAACCGCTAAAAAAAGAGATGACTTCAGTAAGCAGGTTTCCAATTGTGAGCTCTAAAGAGGCAGTTTTGAGACAAATGGGCACCTCTGATCATGGTTTGCCATTTAAGGTAGAAGCTGAGATAGGGGTATCTAAGTTCTCTACAGGAGTGTCATTGGCCTAAATAAATGATTCATCCATGAAGTTACTCGCTGCCCCACTGTGAATTAAGGCTGTGAATGAAATTAATTTATTATCAGATTTTATTTTAATAGGTATATCTAGGGAGTTGGATATGATCCTGGAATGACCTAGGGTCGCCTCCCCAATTGTTTCCTAGGTCTTATGCGGGCAAGTTGTTACAAATAGACCCTAAAAAGTCCCTGCAAGATTTGTCTCTTTTTTTCTTCTGGAGAGAGCTTTACCTGGCCTATTTGCATGGGTTCTGATTACTCATTGGAAAAGGAGGGTTCTTACGGGGAGAAGGAAACGTGGTAGCTACCAGGGGTGGTGTTTGAGCTCCTGGGCTCGTTCTGAATGTCAAGTTTCACAAAAGCGTCTAGGGTGCTTGAAGCGGGATACTGGACTAAGGCATCTTTCAAACTTTCATTTAGTCTAACCCGGAATTGACTCCTCAGAGCTGGGTTGTTCCATTGAGTGTCAGTTAGTGGCAGACTAACCTCTGCTTACGATATCAATACAGGTCGTCATATAATAACCCCAGAGCTGCAAATAATCATCCACAGTTCGCAATGCCACGTCAGGACTTGGACCAAAGGCCCAGTTTTTTAAACACACACACACACTGAAGAGCCAAAAGTCATGGGATAGGTGCCTAGTATTGTTTAGTTCCCCCTCTAGCCCGGCGAAGTGCTGCACCTCAACGTGGCATTGATTCCACAAGTGGACGGAAGACCTCTGGAGAGATGCTGCCCCATGCCGTCTTGATAGATTCCCACAGCTCCCTGACATTTGTAGGAGCAGGATCTTGGGTGCGAATGGATCCACCACGTCCCGTAAAAACTCAACTGGGTGCATGTCATGCGAACGTGGTTGCCACACCATTTGTCGGAACTCTCCAGGATGCTCCTCAAATCAATTCTGGACAACTTGGGACCAATGACACGGTGCATTATCCTGATGGAAAATTCCATTGTTGTGGGGGTAAATGAAGTCCATGAAGTGCTGCAAATAGTCATGAAGCAATGTAACAACGGTTAACAATCAATGACATGCTCAGACGGAGGCAACGGACCCAACCCATGCCATGTGAACACACCCCATCCATTATGGAACCACCACCAGCCTGCACAGTGCATTGTTGACAACTGGGGTCCATGGCATTATGGGGTCTGTGCCATACCCGAACCCCACCATCAGCCATAAAACAATTGGAGCCGTGATACATGGGACCACGCCACATGTTGCCAGTCCTCTAGGGTCCAATTAGTTATGTCACAAGCCCAGGTAAGGCGATGTGTCCGATGTCGTAGTGTTAACAGGGGCACTTTCGTGGGTCTTCTACTCCCATATCATATGGAAGCTAAAGAACGCTGCACTGACCTGCTGTATATGTGTCTGGTACCTACTGCATTGAATGTGGATGTGATATGAGCCAGTGTCGCTTGCCTGTTACAACGGTAATATGTTGCCAGATGCCGCTGGTCACAATTATTAAGTACCACTGGTCGGCCACTGCAATGTACATGGTGAGTGTAATTCCTTTCATGAGGTATTCCCAGTACACACATGACACCATAGATGGAGGAATGTTGAATGTCCGCATAACTTCAGAAATGGAATGTCCCATCCGTTAGGCACCCACTATCATGCCCCGTTCAAACTCCAATAATTCACATCGCCAAGACTAGCAAGCAGCCTAGCTGGTTTTCAAACTGACTCACGAAATGTCCGATTACAACTGATGCAGCTCTGGGCATTTCCAAGACGTCACAGTACAGTGGCACCACCTACCATTACCTTCATGTGGCCGGAGGCCGACCACACGTGATTAAAATGTATGCCACGGCGCCGAAGGGGTTAACCCCCGAAGTGCCGCGCCATTTTTAAACGGACAATAGACGCTAGGCGCCCATTGTAAATGTGTACTCCGTGCTAGGCGCCGAGTGTTTAAACATAAAAACGTATTCAAAATGGTATGTGCAGCACTGAGCCGGGACATGTATTTAAAATGTATGATTTTAAATGTAAAATGGGTTTAATGCGCTTTTAGTATATAACATGACCAGCCTCTGTGTCTGCAGAAACTAGATGCTGATTGTGATTTCCTAGCAGGAGGTCTGATGAATAGGAAGACCTGTTGTAGTCAGTGATCTCTGGCTGGAAGGTTTCTGTTTGAAGGTGTGAATGGTGTCATATAGCCAAACCCTTCAGTTACAGAACTTCCTTTGAAAAGACAATTTGTTTTAAGAACCTTTTGGGTGTCACTGAATGTGTTAAGGTTGGGAATGCCAAACTGATTGATACTTGGAAAGGATGAATGTCATTTACAATTTCCTGTGAAATGTTATATCAACATTTTAGGAGACAGTTATTACTATATGATAACTTAGTTTTGTTTAGGCTTGGGTGACTCCTTTGAAATATAATATGTGGTTAAATTATATTATGTGAGACGGCATGATTGGTTGAGTCGAACACAGGGCAGATTTACCCCCCTGTGATATTGTGTGTAAGAATGAGATAAAAAAAGGGACTGTGAGCCCTGTATGTGATACAACCCTGTAACTTCTTTGAGAAGAACTGCTGACTTGATAAGAATCCTGTATGATGATTATTACCCTTCATTCCGAAGGTTGAGTCTTCTTTAAGACCGTGAGCAATAAAACACTGTTTGCCATTACTTCAATTGCCTCAATCCTGCGACCAACAGAATTGCGCCAAAACGCTATTCCGTTCTCCTGCTGTTCTGGGTAAGAGCTCAGCGTCTCCAAGTTCAAGCCCTCTGCCAAGCTACCGTGCAGACCTGGTCCATTGCGAGGGATCAGGTGGGAACAGCAGAAACCAAACAGGAGGTGTATCCGCAGTTAATAGACGCATACGCAGCAGAGCGGTTCCAGGCGCCAGCGGTAGGAGCCTGAGTGTATCTAATTAGCGGTTCAAAACACCGATGGTAGAGTTTGGTGGTGGCAGCATCGTTACACGCCCACAGCGCACTGGGCGGAGTCAGTGACAGGCGGTCACTGACGGTAACTGGGATTTCCCGAAAGCGCTAACCAGTGACCAGGGCCGGCCTAGACGAAAGGCGTCCGGTCACACTTCACATACTGCTATCTCATGACTTTAGGCACTTCAGTGTATATAGCAGTGCTTATACTAAGTAGTGACTGACTTGAGTCTTAGGTAAAAAAAACAATGAGATTTACTCAACAAATTATAAAAATATAGCATATTATACACCTTAACATCAATAAAAATATGTTATACAGCAATACTTACATAAAAACATGTACACTGTGCAATTGGTTGTAGTTCTAGAAAAAGAAACAAAACTTCCTTAAAAGCACCAATAAGGTTAAGGTGCCTTGCTAATGCCTACAATATAATTGCACAGAGTTATTATGTTATATTTTGTGGGTCTTCCAACGTAGATGTTGTGTTTAGTGAGTGGGTCAGTGGAGGGCACAGATCTGTATAGAAATAATTGTAGGTACAGAATATCTTAATTATTATATTGTATTGTAGACAGGGGTTATCCAGCTAGTTTAGTCACCATAGCCTTTCTAGAAGTATCACAAATGGACTGGAATCATCTTTTAACTACAAAACCTCATATACATCCCTCAAAAACATTTGAGACAGCAGATATTACAAAATACAACACTGCTTCACATCATGTAGAATACAAAAATCATACAATCGAATTACTCTATTCTAAAACAAGACCCAGTTTTATGTGATTTGACTCTCCCTAAACCATTCATTTAAAAAAAAAACATTTAAGGGGGAATTCAATTAGTTTTAACGCAATGCTCAGTAATGGGCGCTCAACGTGGCAATTCAATAGTTTTTTACTGATCTGTCACAAAACAAGAGATATGGTAAGAACTTACCTTTGTTATGTCTGTTTCTACGAAGTCCATAGGGTCCACAGGGTTGACCTTGGGCGTATAGGTTGGGAACCAAATCCGGGCACCACACAGATAAAGCTTTTAGCTCCCAGGATGCACTGGGTCCACTCTCCCTATAACCCCAACCCCAGTTGGTAAGTGGCCAAAGGCCGGAGGAAGAAAGAAAAAGAGAGAAGACTGGAACACCCAATAACCATGCTCACAGAGGAGACTGGAAACCGGTGACCAGTAACACAGCCCATATGAAGTCAGGTGCGTCAGGGCGGGTGCCCTGTGGACCCTATGGACTTCGTAGAAACAGAGATAACAAAGGTAAGTTCTTACCATATCTCGTTTTCTACTTCAGGGTCCATAGGGGGTCCACAGGGTTGACCTTGGGGATGTCCCAAAGCAGTCCTTATAAGGGTGGGGACGCTCCTGTGCTGAGAGGAAAATTCTTCGCCCAAAGGAAGCATCCTGAGAGGCAAAGGAAACCAATGCCTAGAACCTTAAAAAGGTGTGGACAGAAGACCACGTGGCCACCTTGCAAGGCAGAACAGCTGAGGCGTCACAGCGAGCCACCCACAGCTCGAGTAGAATAAGCATCAACAGAAACAGAAAGGCCTATCCTATGTGTAGGCCCCTGAGATAGTCATACGAAGTCATCTAGCCAATGTCAGTCTATTGGCAGGTCATCCTTTCCTGTGAAAGCCAAAGTCCACAAATAAGAAGTCTATTTTTCCGAAGGAACCAGAACGGATGACATAAATCCGGAGAGACCGGACCACAGTCAAGGAGGTCACACCAGCCGAGCGAACTGGTGACCGAAATGTCAGTACCATAAGTTCCAGAATAATATGGAACTTAAAAACCACTTAAGGAAAAGACACAGGGCGACTGCAACTCACAACCCTGACATGGTGGACTAACCAGAAGAGGGAGCCACATGAGAACGCTCCCAATTCAGACACTCTCCTGGCAGATGCAAATGCCATAAAAGAGAGAGAGACTAAGATATAGACCATGTAATAGCAATCAAAGCTAGTGATTCAAATGAATGTCCCAGGTGGACACGAAGAACCACTACCATCCCAAGGGGCCCCTAGGGGAGACAAAAGGAGACATAATCCAGAAAACATCCTGAAGGATGGATCGGATACCAGAGAGTGGAGCAATTCCACAGCCGAACCCTACTGACAGTACAGAGATCCGCACTCTCAGAAAGGCCAGGCAGAAGGCGAGACCCAAGTCAGCTGAAAGGAATGCCAGAATTTCTGGAAATCCTAAACACCCGAGGATCGTAGCGACAGGTATGACGCCAGAAGAATTATGTATGCCACAGTCTGTGGTAGATCCCAGCAAAGTCTGGCCTATGTGCTCTAAACATCTCAATGAAGACAGAGCCAGGGAAACCGTAGGACCACAGTATGGACGCAGTCAAAGACAAACAATCCAGGTCCAGGGAAAAACAAGGACCCTGAGACAACAGGTTCGGTTAGTGAAGCAGTAGGAATGGAGCATCGATGTGGAGACTCTGAAAATCTAAGTACCAGTGACGTCTGGGACAATCTGGAGCCACCAGAAGGAAAACCCCTCCGTTTCGAATGAAACTTCCTTAGGCCTCGAGGAAGAAGAGAGACCAGAGGACACAGGTACACAAAGTGGAAGGACCACTTCACTGACAAAGTCACTGAAGGTTACTTAAGTACCCCTAGTGCTGGACTGTAACACCGGTAGGGTGTGATAGAGTCAGAAGGCCTTGAGGATCAATCACCTCAGGGAGGCCCCCTCTGCTCACCAGGAGTTGAAACCTCTCTTGGAGAATAGACTAATCCCCGAGATGCACGTCGTGACGGCTGAGGAAGCCCACTTCCCAATGGAGAGCTCCCGGAAAGAACACTGCAGAGACGGCCAGGAGGAGACCCTCGGACTATGTCAGACTGTATGACATTCCTCTCATTGCCACCCAACTACCAGTGTTGCCTAGATGGAAGCCACTGTCGGACTGAACCTTTTCAGGTTTACCGTGACATATGTGTTAGGCCAGAGTGAAGGCCCAAGACAGCCTAAAGTTCCAACAAGTTAAGTGGCAGGGCGGAAGCGACAGACGTCCAACTGCCATGAACGAATGCGGACCAGACACTGTCCGTAGCAAAGAATACCCTGGACGAGATGGCAATAGCCACCCGGACAGAGACCGACTCGCCTCCGGAAAGAGCATCATCGTTTGAACAGCGATCCGATGGAAAAAACTCGATCCATCTGGAGAGGAGTCAATTATGGCAAGGCCTGGAATGGAACTGAGCACATTCCCCCTTCCAAAAGGTAGACACTCTGGATATTTGACCGCGCATCCCAGAGAGTAATGACATATGTCGACTGCGTAGACATCCGCCACTCCTAGTTGAAGAGTGGAGATCTTGTCTTACGCCAGAAAAATTCTCAGATTCTGAGAATCCAGCAGGGCTCCCAGATGAAGAATACCCTGTGAGGGATGCAGGGAGGACTGTTTTCCCATTGATTAATCATCTGTGCCGAGAAGAAGCCACGGTTATCCTGCCCTGGCGGTAAAATACCTCGGTGATCCTAAAAGCAGGACGCCGCCTAGATACTGGAGCAGTCGGATACACTGAACAGGTGAACGGTCAGAAAATCCATAAAGCTGGTAAACCCCGGTGGGGCTGAGGACAGTCCCAAAAGGCAGAGCCCAAAAATTCCAAGTGTTGCAGTGGCACAGCAAACCTGAGCCCATGCTGATGAGAGGGCTCTCTATGTACCCGTAGGTACGTGTCCTGAAAATTCAGAGATACCATAAAGTCCCCAGGTTCCAAACATCGGATGATGGAGCATGCTGGACTCCTCCTGAGTCCAGGCACCATTGTAATCTGATTCAGGGATTTGAGATAGAGGATAGGCAAATGAGGACCAGTCGGCCACTGCCCCAGAAAGTAGATCAACCAGGCCCTCGCTGATAGTGAGGCTGGCCGAAATAGCGCTGCTTACCGCAAAGACTGTATAGCTTTCTGGATTTGTAAGGCCCTGATCGGGTGTTAAGAAGGGCCCGTGTAACAACATCTGTGAGGAGGCCGCCTGAGCAATGAGAGGCCATACCCGTGAGAGATTACAACTCCTACACAGCATCCGTGGTGATCGACACCAGCACTGGGTGAACTGAGAAAGTCGGCATCTCACTCTGGAATCCCCAACATGTAGACCTGCCCCGTCAGGCTGAAGGTTTATCCTTAGGCTCAGAAGCAGGGTCGCCTGGAAGTCCAGGACTGCTCGATATGGTGGCCCCCGTGGAGGCCGACAGCCTAGGAAAAAACAGGCCTTTAGGCTGACCCTGAGGACCAAAAGACTTAACAAATTCAGTCCGATTGTAGTGGGAGTAGCTAAAGATGGTATCTTGCCATTAGTGATACTGCCAATGATGCAACACTTTTGTCAAGGTCAGGACAAAACAAGATCTTCCCCATAGATGGTGTCTGCACCTGTGTTTTCCCAGAGCGCAACCATAGGGTATTGCGGCGGATACAGTCGCAGTCGAAACCCTGAAGGTTAGAAGACTGGCATCCAATGTAGGTATTCCCACATATGACAACTGCATATTTTATATGAGCGGCAAAAGACACTTGAATCACAGACGTGTTGGAGGGGAAAAAACTTTACAAATGCATCAGCCCAGTATGCAATAGAATTAACCAACCATGCGATGGCCATGGTAGGACGGGCAACAGCCCCTGAAAACGAGTATATTGATTTCAGGCAAAGTTACCACCTACGGATCCGTAAAATCTGTCCAGGCCGGAATGGGAGGCGTATTAATGCCTGTAATCCGACGATTAATATACAAATTCCCCGCAGAAGGAGATTTCTATTACTTGTGATGACCACAGGGAATGGGAAACAGGAGGCCTTTGTGACTCCTCGTATCTGGCGACAGCACAACTCCCGCCATGAGATCCACCCGCTAGGCAGAAATGGGGAATGTATGATACAGGTGCAGTATCGACATTCTCTATAACCAGAATGGACCTGGCTACCAGCCCCAAAGCAGAGATAATAATTGAAATCGGCTCCCCCCATGTAAGAGGAAAAGAGCCCAATACATCATCCAGTTCACGGCAGAGCCAACTGGGAAGTAACCACAGGGCGTATATCACGCCATTTTGTATTTGGTAGAAAACTACATCCACCAGGGTGGATGTTGTGGTAATCCCTGCAAGGGGAATGACACACCGTTGTGGTACCAAAGGTAATTCATCTACTGTGAAAAACCCCAGCAAGGAGCGATAGTATGTGACACAGAGATAAAGGGCAAGAAACTGCGAGATACCCTGAAATGAAAAAGGCAGTATGGTGAAGTAACCCCAGTTGAGTTACGACAACAGGGCCCACCCGGCGATCCGCAATGGAGAGGATACTGAAAAACAAACAAACCGCCCAAGGGGATCGTGTAAGGGGCCCGGCACCAGATGGCGCCGCATACATAACCCTTTCTGAGTCAAATCCTCTGCACTAATACTTGCAGTCCATGACTTGCAAGATAGCAAAAATGGGTGCAGTATCGCGCTATATCTCCTGGTCAGACATATCTGACTAACCATCTCGGTGAAAATATAAAACAGAGCCATACCGGTCCTGACTGACGCTAAGATTAGCTGCAGAGACCCATTATCAGTGTATGCAACACACAGTTCCACCTAAAATATGGCAACGTGACGCACGCAACAGTATTTTACAAACCTCACAAATATTAAAAAGTATATAAATGTGAGGTCTCAGAATCACCCTAGGTACACCTGTATCAGGGCAGATAGAAAGAAAGGGGATAGATATACACTGACAGGTGAGAGAATAAAGCACACAGTCAGCACTAGCAAAAGTCACATACCATGCAGACATATATATACAGTAAGGTGCATAAATATTGGGACATTGACAGAATTTTCATATTTTGGCATCTATTCACCACCACAATGGCTTTGAAATGAAACAAACAAGATGTGCTTTAACTGCAGACTTTCAGATTTAATTTAAGGGTAATTACATCCAAATCAGAAGAATGGTGTAGTAATTACAACGGTTTCTATATGTGCCTACCACTTTTTAAGGGGCCAAAAGTAATGGGACTATCAGCTCAAAAGCTATTTCATGGACAGGTGTGGGCTATTCCCTCATTATTTCATTATCAATTAAGCAGGTAAAAGGTCTGGAGTTGATTCTAGGTGTAACACTTGCATTTGGAATCAGTTGCTGTCGACTCTCAATATGAGATCCAAACAGCTGTCACTATCAGTGAAGCAAGCCATCATTAGGCTGAAAAATCAAAACAAACCCATCAGAGAGATAGCAAAAATATTAGGTGTGGCCAAATCAACTGTTTGGAACATTCTTAAAAAGAAAGAATGCACCGGAGAGCTCAGCAACACCAAAAGACCCGGAAGACCACGGAAAACAACTGTGGTTGATGACAGAAGAATTATTTCCCTGGTGAAGAAAAACCCCTTCACAACAGTTGGTCAGATCAAGAACACTCTCCAGGAGGTAGGTGTATATGTGTCAAAGTCAACAATTAAGAGAAGACTTCACAAGAGTGAATATAGAGGGTTCACCACAAGATGTAAACCATTGGTGAGCCACAAAAACAGGAAGACCAGATTAGAGTTTGCCAAACAACATCTAAAAAAGCCATTACAGTTCTGGAACAACATCCTATGGACAGATGAGACAAAGATCAACTTGTACCAGAGTGATGGGAAGAGAAGAATATGAAGAAGGAAAGGAACTGCTCATTATCCAAAACATACCACCTCATCAGTGAAGCATGATGGTGGTAGTGTCATGGCGTGGGCATGTATGGCTGCCAATGGAACTGGTTCCCTTGTTTTTATTGATCATGTGACTGCTGACAAAAGCAGCAGAATGAATTCTGAAGTGTTTCGGGCAATATTATATGCTCATATTCAGGCAAATGCTTCAGAACTCATTGGACGGCGCTTCACAGTGCAGATGGACAATGACCCGAAGCATACTGCAAAAGCAACCAAAGAATTTTTTTAAGGCTAAAAAGTGGAATGTTATGCAATGGCCAAGTCAATCCCCTGACCTGAATCCGATTGAGCATGCATTTCACTTGATGAAGACAAAACTGAAGGGAAAATGCCCCAAGAACAAGCAGGAACTGAAGACATTTGCAGTAGAGGCCTGGCAGAGCATCACCAGGGATGAAACCCCGCGTCTGGTGATGTCTATGCGTTCCAGACTTCAGGCTGTAATTGCCTGCAAAGGATTTGCAACAAAGTAGTAAAAAGTGAAAGTTAGATTTAGGATTGTTTAGTTTGTCCCATTACTTTTGGCCCCTTAAAAAGAGGGAGGCACATATAGAAACCATTGTAATTCCTACACCGTTCACCTGATTTGGATGTAATTACCCTCAAATTAAATCTGAAAGTCTGCAGTTAAAGCACATCTTGTTTGTTTCATTTCAAAGCCATTGTGGTGGTGAATAGATGCCAAAATATGAAAATTTTGTCAATGTCCCAATATTTATGCACCTGACTGTATATATATATATATATATATAAATATATATATATATATATATATATATATATGAGGTCAGGTATGAGCTACCCTGACACCACCTGTATTAGGGTAGAACTGAGAGAAAGGGTATAGCCATAAGCTGACAAATAGAAAAGACACAGATAGCGCTACCACAAGTCACATACAATGCAGGAATGACGCTGCAAAGCGGCACTATACTCAATTACACAGATGCAGTGTCTGGTAGGAAATAGCGCTACATACGCTGACCCTGGGGAGAGGTATGCAGGGGGCTGTCCTGGGAGAACTACAACTGCACCTTAGACCCGCCTTACCTGTCCCGATGTCCGGGTGAGGTCTGGGTCCTCTCCGGGGGCCCTGGCTAGCGCTGACACCCGGAACGCCCGCCGAGATCCCCAGATCAGTACTGGCGTTGCGGCACCGGAGGGGTGCACTCAATTCTTTGTAAAAGTAAAATAAATAAAATAATAAGCTTTAGGGGCTGATGAACAGCCCCCCTGCAAAATGGTGACCCGACTCCAGCCAGGCACCAATGAAACTGAGGTGCCTCTGGCTCGGGGTATAGGGAGAGTGGACCCAATGCATCCTGGGAGCTGAAAAGCTTTAACTGCGTGGTGCCTCGGATTGGTTCCCATCACCTACACCCCAAGGTCTCCCTGTGGAGCCTATGGACCCTGAAGAAGAAAGAAGCCTTAGCTAGTCCCCGTGTAGCTACTACAGCTGTTAGATATCAGCAGATTCAATTATTTTGAATATATAGGCTATATATATAACATCTGCTAGGTTTCTCAGAATAGGGGGTAGGACAGATTCAAACTGCCCTAAATGCAACTCACCTGAAGGAACTTTTTGGCATCTCTTATGGCTGTGCCCTACAGTTAACTCTTTTGGGAAAGATGTATTTTGCGTTATTGTTTCCACGGGCATACCTCGAGACGTACTCACCCCTCTATCATGTATTCTAGCTGTAATAGATGAAGACGTACTAGACAAGTACACTACACGCTATATTATCAATCTGTGTATGCTTGCTAAGGTGTGTATAGCAAAGGAATGGATGGCAACAAATGGCCCAAACTTAAGGACATGGCTCTCGTTGATTAATGAGGTCGTTTTTCCCCCTTTTTTTATCTGTACGTACATTATTGTATAGATGAATGTTCCTATATATTGTTTGGATTGAAAGCCACACTTGTTATAATATGTAATGACTATGATTTTGAATTTATTTCTGTTATTGAAAGAATTTCACATTTGTTGATAGTGTAGTTAAGGATTGAGACCACACATGTACCGGTATATGCATAATTCTTTTTTTATTTTATACCAATAAGTTTATTAACATTTATTTTATGTTTTTATGTCTATGTTTTAATTATTGTATGTTTGTTTAAAAATTCAATAAAATAAAAATCATTGGATTAAAACAAAAACACTGGTGTGGACTCTGTAACTGCAGAGTATAGTTTTTTTATCCTAAAGCTCTGGAACTCTAGAATATCACACTATGCTTATCATATTTCTCTCATCTTGATAACATAAACTGGGGGATTAAATTGTTTTTTGGAAGCAATTCAATTGTTGTTCCGGTCAAGCATGTATATTGTGGGCACCCATTGTTTCTTCTCGCCCCCTCCTGAGGAGGCAAACAGAAATGTGCGAAAAGCCTAGCTTTTCACACTTTTTCCGTGTCGCATCCAGTAGTTTAGACGGCTTTAGCCGTTTTACACAGCTAAAACGTCTCCATTAAGGCACGACCAGCGCAATAAATGAATGGGCGCCCAGAGCTGGAACAAGAATTGAATATCACCCTGTCTAAAGTGATGTGCGATCAGGTGTGTAAAATGGGATTTTGGTACCTACCGGTAAATCCTTTTCTCTGATTCCACAGGGAACACTGGAGGTGCTTACGCTGGGGTATAGAGGCGTGGATAACTGGAGCTGGCACTTTAACTAATTTAGAAGTGTGAAGATCCTCCCCCTCTATGCCCCACCAGCCCTCAGTTTAGAAAATGAAGACCGAGAGGAGATGGAGAACAAGCGGAGTAAGGAAGAAGAGAAGAACACACAATAACTGAATCATGCAACTTACAGAATAAGCCGAACAGGCAGGCTGAGCGCAGAGGTGGGCGTCCAGTGTCCCCTGTGGAATCAGAGAAAAGGATTTACCGGTAGGTGCCAAAATCCCATTTTCTCTTTCATCAACTAGGGGACACTGGAGGCAGTGGCGTAAATAGGGCAGGGCGAGCGGGGTTCGTGCCCTGGGCGCCGTTAGACCGGCGGCGTGGGGGGCGCCGCCGGCCACGGTACCGGCCTGCCCGCCCTAGTTAGCCAGTGTAGCGCCGACCGCAATGAGTGCGGTCAGCGCTACACATTTGCACAGGACCGGCGCTAGTCTTTCAGCGCCGGTCCTGTGCTGCACGCCTGAGCCCGTTCCCTCCCCCTGAGCGCTTGCCCAATAGCGCTAGGAGGCGGGCTCAGGCTGTGCATAACACAAGCATCACCGCCAGCGCTGGCGGCGATGCGTGTGTTAAACAGCAGCCAATCCGTCCGGCTCCTGCAGTGGGTAATGGGACTGACGTCATGACGTCTGTTCCATAATGCTGAGCGCGCCAGCCCGGGCGGACTGGCGGGCGGCAGCGGCATCGCGGACAGGAGCAGGAGCAGCGTGGAATCAGGTAAGTATATTTTTATATATATTTTTTAACCTATCTGCACAACGGGGGAGGGGTTGGCTACTACTAGGGGGACCTCTACTGGGGGGGGCTAATCTACTGGGGACTACTATTGGGGGGTGGACTACCACTGGGGGCATTCTAAAAGGGGCCTATTACTAGAGGCACTGCACTTGGGGGACCACTACTGGGGGCAATAATAGGAAGGGCCACTACAGGGACCACTGGATAGGGGGGGTCACTACTGGGAGCCTGCATCAGGGGGACCACTACTGGGGGCACTGCATGGGAGGGGGAGACACTACTGCTGGGGGCACTATATAAGGGGCTTACTGCTAGGGGCACTGCAGGGACCACTACAGGGGGCACTAGATAGGGGGGATCACTACAGGGTGCCTACATAAGGGGACCACTCCTGGGAAAACTGCATGGGGGGGACTACTGCTGGGGGCACTATATAAAAGGGCACTGCATAGGGGGGGGACTACTACTGGGGGCACCATATAAAGGGCACTGCATAAGGGGATACCGCTACTGGGCGCACTGCATTGTGGGGACTGCTACTGGGGGCACTGCGTAAGGGGGAACACTACGTGGGGCACTGCATTTGGGGGGACCACTACTGGGGATACTGTATAAGGGGCACTACTATGGGCCTGCATGAGAGGGACCACAACTGCATACTGGGGGTACTGTATAAGGGGTACTACTGGGGTTAAGGTGCATATGGATAGGAATGTTCAGTTTGAAAATAAAGGGGTGTTGACACGCCCCATTTTTAAGTGACCACACCCATTTTTTGCCGCGCGCGCTTTCGGCACGCGCACATCGGGGGGGTGGGGGCTCCCTTTTCAAATTTGCTCTGGGCTCCAAATACCCTAGTTACACCACTGACTGGAGGTGCTTACGCTGGGGAAATCCCAAAGATTTCCTCACGGGCGGGAGTGCTCTGCGGCACATGCAGAACTAGGCAGCCAAAACGGGAAGCCGAAGTAGCAAATGTATCAAATTTGTAAAACCTGACAAACGTGTGAACTGAAGACCAAGTGGCCGCACGGCACAATTGTGATGTGGAGGCTCCTCTACCGGCCGCCCGTGACGCACCCACAGAACGTGTGGAATGAGCCAAAATGGACAAAGGAGACCGTCGGTCGGCACTAACATAGGCCTGATGAAGTCAGCCGGATCCAATGTGCCAAAGTCTGCTTAGACGCTGGCCAACCCCTCTGAACAGCATTATAGAGGACAAAAAGCGACTCAGACTTACGGAGGGACGCTGTCTTGGCAACATAGATGCGGAGAGCTCTAACCACATCCAAGGTAGAAGAACCACCAGAGTTCTCCACCAACGATGGTACCACAAAAGGCTGATTGATATGGAAAGCCGACACAACCTTGGTAAGGAAGGCGGCTACAGTCCGGAGTTCCGCCCTATCAGCATGAAACACAAGGTAAGGTGGCTTATAGGACAGAGCACCCAATTCCGAAACTCTACGAGCCGAAGCAAGAGCCAGGAGGAGGACAGTCTTCCAAGACAGGTACTTAAGATCAACCTCCTCCAAAGGTTCAAACATGGGTGACTGAAGAAACAGAAGTACTAAGTTTAGGTCCCAGGGAGCTATTGGAGGTAAAAAAGGAGGCTGCACACGCAAGACCCCTTGAAGGAACGTCTGCACCTCAGGAATGAAAGCCAATTTTCTTTGAAAGAAAATGGAAAGGGCAGAAACCTGCACCTACAAAGTCCCCAGAAGAAGGCCAGAATCCAGACCCATCTGAAGGAAAAGTAGAAACCGAGACAACCAAAAAGTCCTAGACGGAAGACCCCGACTGGAACACCATGAGATATAAGCACGCCAGATGTGATGATAATGTGCAGCCGAAACTGGCTTCCTGGCGCGTAGCATTGTGGGAATAACCGCGTCTGGGATGCCTTTGCGTCTTAGGATAACGGTTTCAAGAGCCACCCCATTAAACGCAGCTGCGCTAAGTTGGGGTGTATGAAAGGACCCTGCTGTAGAAGATCCGGGCGCAGAGGAAGAGGCCACGGATCGTCTGACAATAGGGACAGAAGGTCCGAGAACCAACTTCTTCCGAGGCCAGTTCGGAGCCACGAGAATTACAGAGGCTGATTCTTGTTTCATCCTTTTTAGAAGACGAGGAAGAAGCGGAATCGGAGGATAAAGGTAAACAAAGTCGTAGATCCACGGACTTGTCAGAGCGTCTACTGCTTTCGCCTGCGGATCTTGAGTTCTTGAAACGTATACTGGGAGCTGATGATTCAATCGTAACGCCATGAGGTCCACCTGAGGACATCCCCATCGACGTATCAGCACGTTGAACATGTCTGGATGAAGCTTCCATTCCCCGGGATGGATATCCTGTCGACTTAGGTAATCTGCTTCCCAGTTGTCCACACCCGGGATGAATACCGCTGACAGGATTACTGACTGGTTCTCGGCCCACCGGAGGATCTGAGTTACTTCTCGCATAGCCATGCGACTCCGAGTCCCTCCTTGGCGGTTGATGTAAGCGACGGCCGTCGCGTTGTCGGATTGAACTCTTACCGGACGAGCATTTAGAAAGTCTGTTGCCTCTATCAGAGCATTGTAAATTGCTCTGAGTTCCAACACATTTATGGGCCACTTCTGTTCTAGAGGGGACCATCGACCCTGAAAGTGGTAATCGAGGACTACTGATCCCCATCCTCGAAGGCTGGTATCCATTGTTACGATGATTCAGTCCCAAACTCCGAATCTCCGGCCCGCTAACAGATTGGTGGATTGTGTCCACCAAAGAAGGGCCACTCTGGTAACCGGGCTTAGGCGAATCTGTCGATGTAGAAGCAGATAAGACCCTGACCCCTGTGCTAGCAGGTCCAGCTGAAACACCCTGGAGTGGAACCGGCTGAACTGTAGTGCCTCGAAAGCAGCTACCATCTTCCCCAAGAGACGCAGACAAAGGAGCATTGACACCTTCTTTGGTCTGAGGACCAGCTGAACTAACAACCGAATATCCCTGGCCTTGTCTGTCGGAAGAAAAATCCTCTGTGATTCCATATCCAATATCATGCCCAGAAACAGAAGCTTCTGGGAAGGGTTTGAGATTTGACTTCTTGAAGTTGATTATCCAACTGTGTTGGGTTAGAGTGCAATATGTAAGTAAGGCATGATCTGATAGAAGAGATACTGATGGAGCCTTGAGTAACAGGTCGTCCAAATAAGGGATTATATTAACTCCTGATGGCCGAAGAAGAGCGATCATGACTGACATGAGTTTGGTGAAGATGCGGGAAGCCGAGGATAACCCAAACGGCAATGCCCGAAACTGGTAATGATCTTTCAATATGGCAAAATGCAGAAAGGCCTGGTGTGGTTCCCAAATGGGAATATGGAGATAAGCGTCCTTGATATCCAGGCATAACAGGAACTCTCCTGGTTCCAAGCTTGCAATGATGGACTCCAGAGATTCCATTTTGAAACGATACATCTTCAGATACAGGTTTAAGGACTTGCGATTTAAGATGGGTCTGACCGAACCATCCGGTTTGGGCACTACAAACAGGTTTCAGTAAAACCCCATACCTCGCTGATGCTCCGGAACCGGAACTAGCACTGAGGACACTATTAGAGACCTCATAGCCTCCTGTAGAACCCTGGCCTTGTCCATCGGTATCAGCAGACTCGTAGTGAAGAACCGAGGTGGAGGGGGGACTTCGAAGTCTATTAAGTACCCCAGGGAAATTAGTCTGCAAATCCACGGTTCTGAAGAGGTCTGGTTCCAAACTTTTTTAAATTCTTGCAAGCGGGCTCCCGCCACAGGAGACCCCAGGTGGGACGGAAGACCGTCATGCCACCTGTTTCTCAGCTGGTTTAGGCTCTGGTCTACGTGCAACCGTGTGTGGACGACCTCTACCTCTGCCACCTCTCGTTTGCGTAGGAGCACCTCTGGCTCTACCACGAAAGGAATGAGGCGCTCGAAAGGAATGAAACGAAGGTCCAGTATAAGGTCTTCTGGGAGCCGGAGCAGGAGCAGCAGACGGGAGGAAAGAGGACCTACCCCCCGTGGCCTGGGATATCCATTTGTTCAATTCCGGGCCAAAAAGCATGTCACCCGTGAATGGTAAACCCTCTACCACACGCTTGGACTCTGCGTCAGCTTGCCAAGCGTGCAACCAGAGAGCTCTGCGTCCTGAAATAGCAGACGCAGATATGCGAGCACTGATCTAACTAATATCCTTAGAAGCTTCTCCCAGGTAAACTGCAGACTCACGGATGTGTTCTGCTAGTAGACGTAATTCTGCTCTGGAAGTACCTGAGTCCAAACCTGTAATCAACTGGTCAGCCCAGCAAACCACAGCCTTGTTAACCCAGGCGGTAAAAAGAGTAGGTCTAAGTTGAGCTCCCGCTGCGGTATAGATCTTAGTGTTGTCTCCAACTTACGATCCGAAGGGTCTTTTAATACAGTAGCTCCCGTCACTGGAAGTGCTGTTTTCTTAGAGAGACGGGAAACAGACACATCTACAGGAGGAGGTGTTTCCCACTTCTGATGGAAAAGGATAGCTAGACGGAAACCTACCTGGAATTTGGAGCCGCTTATCCGGCTGTTTCCAGGCCACTGAGAGCTGCTGTTGAAGTTGTTGTGAGAACGGAAAAAAGTCCGAACTCTTAGGTTGTTCGTGAAAAAGTTCACCCTCCTGGGATGCAGTAACTATATCATCAGGTAATTTAAGGACCTTTCTGACTGCCAAGATTAGAGATTCCACCCTGGGAGAGGCGGACTCTAACTCCTGACGGGTTTCCTGTAAAACTTCCACCAATTCACCCTCTTCGGTATCCTCCGTGGTGACTGGACTGGAAAACAGTCGTTAGAGTACACTTTTGTGATGGTTTTTGGTAGGAAGTGGAGGGTGCAGGCACCGCTGTACCCATCACCTGTACCAAGGTGTCTAGAGACTTGATTAACCCCGCCACCCAGGGAGGTTGAGAACTGCGTGCCTCAGCCAACTCTGATGTTAAGTCTGACATAACTCCTACCACGTCAGCGGCCCATGGCGGACCAGGTGAGCTAGTAATAGCCATATGTGAATCCATTGGTATACAAGCATCACATAACGTGGACCCAGTGGCATGGGGCTTGGTCTGTTTGTTATTACACTTGGAACAGACAAACAGCTTTTGAGAAGCCTTGGTTCTGTTGGACATGGTACACACAGTCACTCAGAGGAACACAGCATAAACAGAAAGACACAGAAAAGACAAAACAAAGAAGGCTGGACTGGGACACAGAGGAGGAGAAACCCCCTTCCCACAGATCAGATTCCTCTGCACTTACACCCCAGTTACTTACAGCCTCTCTACCAGGGATGTAATCAGGAGATGTAACTGTCCTGCAGCAAAGGAATGGCAGCAGAGGAATCCAGCCTTTTGTGTCTACACTGCAATCCTCCTAGTAAGAGAGATGCAGTATGAGTGGCTGTGTATCTAAAAACAGCAGCTTGCCGCGTAGAGGAGAGAGACCCGCGCTGCCTAAGCTCCGCCCCTTCTTTATGCCCTTCAGGGCTACAAAAGATGGCTTTATTACCTCTCCCACACGCGTCACACCGCGAGTAACAGCGGGGAGCGGGAGAGCAGGGAGCCATGCTGTAGCGCTCTTAATTAGCTGCCCAGCGCCATCTCACCACGTGTAACAGCGGGGAGAGGGAGAGCAGGGAGCCACGCTGTAGCGCACTGCATTAGATGCCCAGCACACTATGTAAGAACGCTGGGCAGCGGCGGGGCTGGGAGCCAGGGGGATGCGCAGATGGTTACTCACTGCGTGTCCCCGTAGAAGTCTCTCTGCAGCAGTCAGCACTTCTCTGTTCTGTTGAGAAATGTGCTGTGGCGGGAAGGAGCTGACAGTGCTTTTGATATAAGCGCTGTGCACTCCTTCCTGCCTTCTATAAGGACAGGGTGCCAGGTACCCGGACCCCACCTTTAGAGAGGTGGCAAAGGGTACCTAAAAGTGTTAAAAAGATGTAATAAAAAAAAAACCTAAATAAAAAGGTATGTTGCTGGAGCACACAGTTTGTGACCAGCTTCTAGTAGGCACATTTTCTAAACTGAGGGCTGGTGGGGCATAGAGGGGGAGGAACGTCACACTTCTACATTAGTTAAAGTGCCAGCACCAGTTATCCACGCCTCTATACCCCAGCGTAAGCACCTCCAGTGTCCCCTGTGGAATCAGAGAAAAGGATTTACCGGTAGGTACCAAAATCCCATTTTACACACCTGATCGCCCATCACTTTAGACAGGGTGATATTCAATTCTTGTTCCAGCTCTGGGCGCCCATTCATTTATTGCGCTGGTCGTGCCTTAATGGAGACGTTTTGGCTGTGTAAAACGGCAAAAACCTGTCTAAACTACTGGATGCGACACGGAAAAAGTGTGAAAAGCTAGGCTTTTCGCACATTTCTGTTTGCCTCCTCAGGAGGGGGCGAGAAGAAACAATGGGTGCCCACAATATACGTGCCTGACTGGAACAACAATTGAATTGCTTCCAAAAAACAATTGAATCCCCCAGTTAATGTTATCAAGATGAGAGAAATATATTATGAGCATAGTGTGATATTCTAGAGTTCCAGAGCTTTCGGATAAAAAACTATACAGTTAAATAGTCCACACCAGTGTTTTTGTTTTAATCCAATGATTTTTATTTTATTGAATTTTTAAACAAACATACAATAATTAAAACATAGACATAAAAACATAAAATAAATGTTAATAAACTTATTGGTATAAAATAAAAAAAGAATTATGCATATACCGGTACATGTGTGGTCTCAATCCTTAACTACACTATCAATAAATGTGAAATTCTTTCAATAACAGAAATCAATGCAAAATCATAGTCATTACATATTATAACAAGTGTGGCTTTCAATCCAAACAATATATAGGAACATTCATCTATAAAATAATGTACGTACAGATAAAAAAAAGGGGGAAAAACTATGCTGCATACTCAAATACATACTGTATCTATCTTATTCCACCAGTAATATACTGTACATATTAGATCCAGATACCCCTCCCTCTTGAAGATTGTAAGGTGAGTCTAGCCATCTTGCCCAGATGTCGATGTATTTATTCTCTGTTTTCCTAGCCACATACACATATTTCTCATGTGTGACGACCTCATTATTCAACGAGAGCCATGCCCTTAAGATTGGGCCATTTGTTGCCATCCATTCCCTTGCTATACACACCTTAGCAAGCATACACAGATTGATAATATAGCGTTTAGTGTACTCGTCTACTACGTCTTCATCTATTACAGCTAGAATACATGATAGAGGGGTAGGTACGTCTCGAGGTATGCCCGCGGAAACAATAACGCAAAATACATCTTTCCAAAAGAGTTAACTGTAGGGCACAGCCATAAGAGATGCCAAAAAAAGTGTGAAAAGCTAGGCTTTTCGCACATTTCTGTTTGCCTCCTCAGGAGGGGGCGAGAAGAAACAATGGGTGCCCACAATATACGTGCCTGACTGGAACAACAATTGAATTGCTTCCAAAAAACAATTGAATCCCCCAGTTAATGTTATCAAGATGAGAGAAATATATTATGAGCATAGTGTGATATTCTAGAGTTCCAGAGCTTTCGGATAAAAAACTATACAGTTAAATAGTCCACACCAGTGTTTTTGTTTTAATCCAATGATTTTTATTTTATTGAATTTTTAAACAAACATACAATAATTAAAACATAGACATAAAAACATAAAATAAATGTTAATAAACTTATTGGTATAAAATAAAAAAAGAATTATGCATATACCGGTACATGTGTGGTCTCAATCCTTAACTACACTATCAATAAATGTGAAATTCTTTCAATAACAGAAATCAATGCAAAATCATAGTCATTACATATTATAACTAGTGTGGCTTTCAATCCAAACAATATATAGGAACATTCATCTATAAAATAATGTTGAAGATTGAAGATTGTAAGGTGAGTCTAGCCATCTTGCCCAGATGTCGATGTATTTATTCTCTGTTTTCCTAGCCACATACACATATTTCTCATGTGTGACGACCTCATTATTCAACGAAAGCCATGCCCTTATGATTGGGCCATTTGTTGCCATCCATTCCCTTGCTATACACACCTTAGCAAGCATACACAGATTGATAATATAGCGTTTAGTGTACTCGTCTACTACGTCTTCATCTATTACAGCTAGATACATGATAGAGGGGTAGGTACGTCTCGAGGTATGCCCGTGGAAACAATAACACCAAAATACATCTTTCCAAAAAGAGTTAACTGTAGGGCACAGCCATAAGAGATGCCAAAAATTTCCTTCAGGTGAGTTGCATTTAGGGCAGTTTGAATCTGTCCTACCCCCTATTCTGAGAAACCTAGCAGTAGTTATATATATATATATATATATATAGCCTATAAATTCAAAATAATTGAATCTGCTGATATCTAACAGCTGTGGTAGCTACACGGGGACTAGCTAAGGCTTCTTTCTTTTTCAGGGTCCATAGGCTCCACAGGGAGACCTTGGGGTGTAGGTGATGGGAACCAATCCGAGGCACCACGCAGTTAAAGCTTTTCAGCTCCCAGGATGCATTGGGTCCACTCTCCCTATACCCCGAGCCAGAGGCACCTCAGTTTCGTTGGTGCCTGGCTCGAGTCGGGTCACCATTTTGCAGGGGGGCTGTTCATCAGCCCCTAAAGATTATTATTTTATTTATTTTACTTTTACAAAGAATTGAGTGCGCAGCAGCAGACTGTCCGTGGGATGTCTGCACTGCTGCTCCGTCATATTTATATATTTGTAGTGCATGATAATTTTTAAATTTATCCGCTGTATGATACTATTACCATCTCTGGGATCCCTTATCATGAACTCTTTAAAGCTAAAAAGACCCCCATAGCCCATCTTTATGGATTGAAGATAATAAAACTACGGCTATGGAACGGAGAGATCATGTTTATTAATAGCAGCTATGTTCGGGAGAAAAATAACACAGCCGCAGAGATCCGGTTACCATGATAACAGGGGCGCATAGGGAAAGATTCCAGGGAGAGGTCTCGGTACACGGCATCAAAGGACTTGTAGGCAATTATTGTCTAGGGATCAGGTGCACGGGGACCAATCCCATGGAGAAATAGGTATTTAAAGGTTCAACTTGAAGGCATTCACCGAAATCAGGCTTACCTTGAGAAAGACCCGAGGAGGGTCGGAACGCGTGGTGCCAGGATATCCCTTGGACGGTGACGGAGATTATCACGTGTCCGACCTCGGCAGAGCTGAGAGGCGCCTTTTTCCTTCAGCGGGTGAGATCCAGTCTGCAGCAGGACTTACCCCGATACCACACTTATGCCTTTAAAGAACTGTCCATTGACAGCTCTTTACATCCAGCCAGTAATTATCTCTTCATCAGACCATCTGGGGATTCCGTAGAGTGAATGCCGCTACATGTCTGTTATACATGTCTCCTATTGATATCCCCACAGAAGCCTCTGCCTCCAAACTCCTTACCCTCACGTCTTCATTTGGTCTCTCCCAATGGACCTCCTCATCCTCCCATATGAGTGGGCATTCACTTGACCTGGTCTTCACTCACTGTTGTGATATTTATAATTACTCCAATTCCCCATTCCCCCTCTCTGACCATCACCTTCTCTCTTTTAACCTATCCCTCTCTCTTTCCCTTCCTCTACCTCCTAAGGCCACCATCACTAAGCGTAATATTGACGCTATTGACACCATTTCTTTTTCTTCCCAGCTTGACTCACTTCTCTCCCCTATCCTGTCTCTCTCCTGCCCTGAACAAGCCATTTCTCTACACAATACCTCCCTTACTTCTGCTCTGGACTCTGTTGCTCCGGCGATCACTATTCACCCTCGCAGATTTACACCTCAACCCTGGCACTCCAAATGCACCAGATACCTGCAAAAGTGTTTGTGAACTGCCGAGCGACAGTGGAGAAGATCACGCTCTAAGGCTGATTTTCTCCATTTCAAATTTATGCTCTCATCATACAGTGCTGCCCTTTCCCTCTCTAAACAGTTATATTTCAAGAACCTTATCTCCTCTCAGTCCTCAAATCCCCAACGTCTCTTCACCACCTTCAACTCCCTCCTCTGCCCACCCCCTCCTCACTCTCTGCCCTTGACTTTGCTACCTACTTTACATCTAAAATTTACTCCATACGTCAGGACATCATATCCCACCAGTCCCCGTGCTATCCACCTCCTCTCTTCCCAGATCACTCCTCTCCTTCCATTTTACCGACTCTAACTTTCTTCTCCCCTGTATCTGGAGAGGAAGTCATGTTCCTCATCGAGTCCTCCCTCCCTTCCACCTCCCCCCTTGACCCTATCCCTTCATGTCTCCTCTGCTACCTCTCTCCTTCTGCCTGCTCCCATTTTGCCCACCTCCTTAATCTCTCCCTATCATCAGGCACTGTCCTGTCTGCATTCAAACATGCCATTGTCTCCCCCATTCTTAAAAAAACAACCCTTGATTCTAACACTCTTTCCAACTACCGTCCCATCTCTCTCCTCCCTTTTGCCTCCAAGCTCCTTGAGCGTGTTGTTTACAAGCGCCTTACCACCTTTCTTTCCTCTTATTCCCTCCTTGACCCTTTTCAGTCTGGCTTCCGTTCTCTCCACTCCACTGAAACTGCCCTCACAAAAGTCAGCAATGACCTCCTTGCTGCTAAATCCAAAGGCCACTACTCTCTGCTCATTCTCCATGACCTTTCTGCTGCTTTCGACACTGTGGACCACCCTCTCCTTCTGCAAATCCTTCACTTCCTTGGTCTACGTGACACTGCCCTCTCCTGGCTATCCTACTACCTCTCTGACCGATCCTTCTCTGTCTCCTCTCATGACTCCTCTTCTCCCCCACAGCCTCTTGCAGTGGGTGTTCCCCAAGGTTCTGTTCTTGGACCTCTCCTTTTCTCACTTTTAACATCGTCACTAGGTGAACTCATCAGCTCTTTTGACCTCCAATATCATCTCTATGCTGATGATACTCAGATCTACCTTTCCTCCCCTGACCTTTCTCCCTCTCTCCTCACTTGTGTCTCCAACTGTCTCTCTGCTATCTCTTCCTGGATGTCCCAGCGATTTCTTAAACTTAATATGTCTAAGACTGAGCTAATCATCTTCCCTCCCCCCTACATAACCACACTTCCCACCATTTCTTTAAAATTGATGGCACAACTATCTCCTCTAGCCCCAAAGTGCGCTGTCTTGGAGTTATCCTGGACTCCTCCCTCTCCTTCAAACCACATATCCAGAATCTCTCACAGTCCTGTCGTTTTCATCTTGAAAATATTTCCAGGATTAGATCCTTTCTCACCCAGGATGCCACTAAAACCTTCATACACTCATTGGTCATCTCCAGATTGGACTACTGTAACCTCCTCCTATCTGGCCTCCCTAACTCCCTTCTCCAGTCTGTCCTCAATGCTGCTGCTCGGCTCATCTTCCTCTCAAAACGCTCTGCATCTGCCTCCCCTCTCCTACAAGCTCTCCACTGGCTCCCTTTCCCTTTTAGAACCCAATTTAAGGTTCTCACATGCACTTACAAAGCCCTCAGCCATTCCTCTCCCATTTACATCTCTGATCCCATCTCCCTTCACTCTCCTGTCCACCCTCTTCGTTCAACAAATGCACGCCGCCTCTCATGCCAATTGATTACTTCCTCCCACTCCCGCCTCCAAGATTTTGCCTGCGCTGCTCCCCACCTTTGGAACTTTCACCCGCTTCCCATCAGACTCTCCACCTCTCTTCAGTCCTTCAAACGGGCTCTCAAGAGCCACTATTTCATCAAAGCCTTCCAGCTCTCATCTTAACTTGCTGCTACATACTCCTTCCTCCCTGCCTACCCTATTTGTTTCACCCCTGTTTGTCTGTCCCTCCCCCTTAGAATGTAAGCTCCTATGAGCAGGGCCCTCTACCCTCTTGTGCTTATCCTTACTCTACCTTCATCCACTTCTTACTCTCTACCAGAGCACCTAACACTTGGTTGCTTTGCATTGTTGCTTATCTGTGTGTTATGGTCGCGAATGTAGCAATGTATGTTATCCATATCCTGTAATGTAGTGTATTGTACTGTACTATAAGTCACTCTAAATCAATCTATTTGTTTATGTACTTTGTAAGGCGCTGCGGAACACTTGTGGCGCCATATAAATAAACGATAATAATAATAAGCTGACACTTTGTGTATTTTATTGATTGCTACACTGTGACAGTCTACATGATCCATATCAAGGGGCATCTATTCCTTTTTTATGCATTAAGGATTTATGCAGACACCATTGTTTATTTCATGAAATATTGTGATAGTTTTATGTTGTGTTCATTAAAGGGTATTATACTATATTCCCTCTTTCCATTTTCTAAGCATTTAAGGAACCACATTCCTAAATGAGAGCGGAAGAGTTTGACTCACATAGATCAGAGTCATTAAGAATTCTCTAGACCTATTCAAGAGCGCTGGTGATATCAATTGCATCTCTTTTACATATTTTACAAACCTCTTTTTAAAGCAAGGTCCAGTACTCTACACCTAAAGAATCCACAATGCATCTGAGTTGTGCTATAGAAACTGAGATAGCTTGGATCGCAGTTGCTAACACGCACGCAATCGGACGATTATTGCGTTCTGTGCATGCATCGCAGAGCGCAAACCAGTCATTGCGATCGGTACTGCGATCGCAGTGACTACGAAGACCCATCACAGAGTGATTGACAGGAAGTGCAATTTGTGGATAGTGACAAGGAGGGTGGTCAGCTGAACGCAGGCGTGCCAGTGCGTTTCAACAGCATTGCAGGGGTATGCATAAATTAGCTACTGCGATTCCATACGCAGCCTGAAGCCTAATCAGCTGAAATAAGCAATTCCTGAGTAAGGTCTGACCTTCCTTAACTGTGCGTGAGGCTTTGATGGTACTCGATTGTACCAATGTTTTCGCAGTCTTGTTAAACATTACAGATGTGTATGTAGGTGAAGTGGGCTTCCATATGTAGTGCTTCGGCAGCAATGTGATCGCTATGGATTAGCATACAATTGTAGTGAAACTGCGTGCGTACGCTATATTGCGATCCGTAGTGAATCAGGCCCTGTATTTTTACTTTGACCCCAGAAGGTGGGAGTTATGCAGTCACACATCTTTATAAGCGGGATCCTGTTGGTTTGGCTAGGTAACCCTGTATTGGAAATCACAGGGGCCCTCTATTGATCTCATACACTGAACAAAGAATTAAGCTGGGCATCCACTATACAATTTTCTGTCAGATATCTGTCCAATCTGGCAGGTTGGAATGAAAACCTGGTAATGTATAGGAGCAAATGACAATCGTCCATTTGCTCACAAACACTGGAAAATAGCTAAAAATGGTTGTTCAGACAAATTGGTTAAAACACACAAATTGAACTAATTTGAACAATGTTTTTTGTTCTTTTTTCAGTGTTCAAAACCATATGATCGATCATTTGCTCCCATACATTACCAGGTTTTCATTCCAACCAGGCAGATTGGACAGATATCTGAAAGAAAATTGTATAGTGGATGGCCAGCTTTAGAGATCTATAGAGAGAAATGCCAACCAGTATTCAATGTCCACTTCCAGGGAGCAGCCTTCTGGGGTTGAGATGTACCTGAAACTAACTTTGTGAACTCCTGCACACAGAGATTTATATTGCTTGTAGGTTCAAAGTCTGATTCCTCCCTTTTAATTTATCTTCTGAAATTATTTGCATTTATAATCTGTCATTTTAATTAATACTTTTGTAACTAAACCTTGAAAATATTTTTTGGATTAAACAAATTTAATCCTACATACTTCTACGTGATTTCTATTAAACTTGCGAACCTGTGAGGTCCATGCTACATACATTACATACCTGTGTGTAAAGAGGCCTATCCATTAGCAGATAAATTTGAACGATGAACGATATATCGTTCAGTCGTTCGATTTATCTGTCATGGATAGGCCCTGACGATGGCAGATGCACACTCCCGCGGCCGACAAATTGTGTCTTCGTCTCTCCAACATGTTGGTCAATTATCGCTGACAGATATTAGAAATATCTGTCAGTTTATAAGCGGTAAACGACGAACGATATTTTTAATGAAAATTAATAGAAACATTCAAAAAAATCCACTCCCTGAATGATATCATGCAATATCGTTTGTCGTTCGCAAAAATCTGTCATATACATAACAGATATCTGCCACCGCAGCCCCAGGATTTTAAAGGGATAAATCTTTTGTCTTTCACCATAGAGAAAGATCTGCTAATGGATAGGCCCCTTAACTGAAGGGGATTCACTAATAATTTGTTCGGAGAACACAATTATTAATACGTTATTAAGGAAAAAGAATCGTATATTTTGGTAAGTGACCGAGGTGCGCCAACATCACGACCAGCTGATCCAGATTGCTACATCTGTGAGTCAGCCCGGGATCGGGACATGCGGCATGCCTATATTCTGTGTGCGACTGCATCTGCATATGTGAAATGCTATGTTAAAGGCCTTGTTTGTTTACCATGTTATTCAAACCACTTTTACAGTTTAAACATTCCAAATAAGACGGCACAAAATGTTGTAAAACAAAATATTGCTTTTTATAATTTTCAAGCACCGATTTTATTGTGAAAACCTATACATGGACTTCTGCTAATTGCACAAAGTATTCCTTTGTGGTGTTTATGTCCATTTTGTTACATTTTATTTGATGTATTACAATGAACAAAAAGACTAATGGTATTTTCTGAAAATGTCTTTGAGGGCCTGATTCTGAGTCACACGCAATGGTCATTTAGTTGAGCGTTTGGGGGTTTTTTTGGTCGGGGGGGAGGTTTGCAATTGTGGAGAAACTGCACCTGTCCTAGGGCTGGTGAAAGTGTTGATGGTGTGTGCAGGGTAGTACCTGTGTTCACTCTAGCTCCAGCGGCAGGCAGGTCGCCGGAGCTAGAGAGGGCACCTTAGGAGCGTGCATCCAAAAGGGGGCGTGACCATCAAAAAGGGGCGTGTCTATAAGACACATCCCCTTTTCATCACTCTTGGGGGTGTGCCCGGCACTTACGGATACGCCGGACAGCCCCCATGCGCCCGGCGTCTATTCTCCAGCAGTGACGGGGTCACTGCACATTTCTCCACCCGCGGGACACTGCTACTCACGGGTGAAGACGGCACCCGCAGGCTGTGAGGGCAGGGCGCTTTTTGCCCTCCTTCTGGAGGGCAGGGTGCCGTGCCCCGCTAAAACAGCCTAGGGGGAACGCTAGGGTAGCTGAAAGCAGGAGTCTCAGTCCTTGCACATTCAAGCACACGATTGTACACCAGGGGCAGGGCAACAGTTGCAAGACCAAACGCAATTGCGTTTATCTCTGAATCAGGCACCTAGCGTTCACTCTTTAAGATTTTTCTTTTAGGCAGGGTGCTGATCAGTGATGAGGGCACATTTTAGTTTTGAATGGAAAAATGTTGGACACTACGTGATGCATCTAAAACTGAAATATACTGTTCTAATATTATTTAAATTACTTGATTTTATTAATTATTGTAAGTTCTCATAAAATGCTATGAGAAGTCAATTAAGCAGTTATTGGAAGCAGCTTTCCTTAGTTTTGAATGGGATTGAAATCCCGACAGTGGATGCCCGACATGAGGAGATCCCGACTGGGGTAAGCATACTAACCCTCCACTTTGTCCCCCCCCCTAATCTAACCTCCACCCCATGGGTGCCTAAACCTAACACCCCTTCCCTGCACCCTAAACCTTAGCCTAAGGGGGAGGGGGTTGTGCCTGACCCTAATCTCTCCCCCCCCCCCCCCTCAACCTGGCCCCGCTAGACTCCTTAATACTAAAGCGCGCGCGGCTAACGCTAAAGGCGTCCCGGACTTACCTTCGTTCGGGCTGGCGTTGGGATTAACATAGGGGTTGGTATTTCGACACCTATGTTACATCCCTTGCCGGGATTCTTGCCATCCCCTTAGTTTGGCTACATAAGATTTAAGGCAACGCCACAATATAAAGTTTAATTTATTTTTCTTTTGTAATAACTACTTTTTATTAACATTAAATCCTGAACAAAGTAACAAAGTTATGGGCACAATTCAAAGAAATTAAGTTAATTTAATAAGATTCATTATTATTAGCCACAAAATTTTTTTTAAATACTAAAGGCGCATACACACTGGAAGATATTTTGAACGATAGTTATCGTTCATCTCATTCAATATCATCCAGTGTGTATGCCATCAACGACCAACAATGCGCGCTCCCAGGGGTCGTTGACAATATCGGTTATCATCCGTACATGCAGCCCAATTTGGTAAACGTCATTGACGATATCGTGCATATCGTTTAGCGTGTATGCGACAAACGAACGATCAACGATATTAAAGTATATTGCCACTCCCAGGACACTCCCCTTCCTCAATTTTGTCCTCTTCTGCGGAGCTGGAAGAAGCAGAAATTGAGAGGGGCACATATTTCATCTAACAAAAGCCGTGTACTAATGTTTTTACTGTCCACTGCCCAGCAATGATCCTACTGTCCACCAATTAATATAGAGTGCCACGTGCGTGTATTTAAGCAATACAAGCATTAAGGGACCCAGTTTTAAAAAAAAGACCGGGTCCTGCAGGACGCACTGTGTGAGTGCTGCATCTGCCGGCCAAGTGACATGATGACATTCATCGGCGCCTCCCAACCAATGACCACGGGCGGCAGCATCTCATCATCCAATTGGCATTTGAGACCTCCCGGTCACGTGAAACCGCCAGGCTCTCTCCAGCAGCTGCCTTTTTCAGCACCACACAGGCTGACAGTGTGCCCCGGCCCTCCCCGCTCTGTTTTGTGGCTAGGTGACACCAGATTCCCCCCCTTCTCCTCTCGGGCCCGATCCCCTTCATGTCAGGCTGCCGTTCTCTGCGCCACATGGGCTGACAGTGTTACCGTGCCCCGGGCTTCTATGCTCAGTTCTGCGGCTAGGTGATGCCGGATTCCCCCTTCTCCTCCCAGGCCCGATCCTCTTCATGCCAGACCCTCAACCGGAGCAGCAATGTCCAACCAGAGCAACAGCTTGCCAAAGAATCATCTGCAAGGCCACAACCCATGAGGTCACCCCAAGAAGAAGCACCTGGACTGTGAGTAGCCACACTCTGGGGCCACATCCTCTGTTAATCGGTGAGGCTGCCAGCGTGTGGTGGGGCACTCCTTTGCTGTGCAGTGCCAAGTGGTACCAGTTTGTGGTGGTGCCGTACTGTGTGGAACATGGGGGTACCAGGGTGAGCTGAGGCCCCGTGTGTTGCACCAGGTGTTCTCCATTGTGTTGTGGGACCCTCATTTCCCAGTGTGGTGGGACCCTGCTCTATTGTACCCATGTGTGGTGGGAGCCATCTGTGCAATGCCAGGATGGTGCTATTGTATAGTTGGAGCCTTCTGTGTGGTGCCAGTCATTGCAATGCCAGTGAAAGCACCTAACCCCCTACTGGGCCCCCCCAGTACTGCACCAGCTGCTATGTACCCTTGCCCCCTCCCTACCTCCAGCACTGCCTGCCCCTAGCCCCCTCCTTACCCCGTAGCACTGTCGTAACTGCTGTATGCACTTATCCCCTCCCTACCCACCCCCAGCACTGCCTGCCCTTACTCCTCTCTACCCCCAGTACTACCCCAACTTCTCTCTGCCTTTAACCTCAGTTCTGCCCCAACTGGTACCTGTCCTCCCTCCCATAATATGTAATGGGACCCAGAAATAGTGAAGTAGGACCCCAATTTTTTTAAAGTGAGGGGTCCCCTGGACCCACAAATTTTTTTCACTGAATGCCATGTGCCCGCCGGCCCCCTGCTGCCCACCAATGTAAATAGTTCTGTCCATCTATGTTTATAGGAGGCCAATGGGATTGCTGGTGCACAATTTCCACTTATCAACAATGAATATATGTTTAAATACGTTCTTGTCAAATATTATGTTGATTTTAACATTTTTTTTTATGTTAATCTATAAATAACAATGCTTTATAAATTAAAAAAGAAATGTCAAACGGCATAGAATTGGTAATGTATTCAGCCACACACAGTTTGTACAAGTCTACTATACAAATGTAGTATTCACCCTAGCTCCGGCGGCAGGCAGGGCGCCGAAGCTAGAGAGGGCACCTTTGTGTGCGCCCAAAAAGGGGGCGTGTCTATAAGATGTATCCCCTTTTCATCATACTTGGGGGCATGCCCGGCCCTTACGGTCACGCCGGGAAGCCCCCAAGTGCTGCAGACAGGGAGAAAAGATGCCGGGCGCATGCGCCCGGCGTCTATTCTCCAGCGGTGACCGGGTCACTGCACATTTCTCCACCCGCGGGACACTGCGACCTGCGGGTGAAGACGGCACCAGCAGGCTGTGAGGACAGGGTGCTTTATGCCCTCCAGAAGGAGGGCAGGGCGCCCCGCCCCGCTAAAACAGCCTAGCGGGAACGTTACAAATGCTTAAAGCAGTTTACACCATCTTGTGCAACAACCATAGACAGCCAGCAATGAGTTTGCACACAAACCTACTTTCTAGAGCCACCACTCCAGGTCACCAGACAGCCTGGAGGAGACTCTAAAATAGGTGGGCAAAAAGCACGGACGGACCGTCCGTCCGTCCCAGCTGCTGTGCATTAGACAAGCCATACACAAACATAAGTAACTTTGATAGCACTAATTGTTAATAGACCTAATTTCAATCGGGATATATTGATAAATTACCCAATGGTGTAAAATTATATCATTTATTCCATAGTCATAAAACAACAAAGTAAAAACATAAAAAAAAAAAAAGAAAACATATAATGGTACATGGAGGAAAAAGGGTTCCACAAACAGCTTCTCACCCAAACAAGGTGCTGCAGTGGGCAAACGCTAGTTTATAGCAATAGGTCCTGGGCCTCAATAGCTCGCTACCACCACAGGTAGTGTAAAGTCCAAAAGCGTGGCTGGGTTCCCAAATAGCGGTCCTCAGTTAGTCACCTTTTTGCGAAGTGAGAAGCTGTTTGTAGAACCCTTTTTCTTCCATGTACCATTATATGTTTTTACTTTGACACAATGGTGTAAAATGATATAATTTTTTCCATAGTTATAAAACAACATTTATTAGTATATTCCGATTGAAATTAGGTCTATTAACAATTAGCACTATCAAAGTTACTTATGTTTGTGTAAGATTTATACTTTGGAGCTGGTATTACTTCATTTCTTTGTCTCTATTGAAGCTGCAGGATTGTTTTTGCGCATGAAAGCATAACAGATCTCTACCTAATACATTAGACAAGCCAAGAAAAATTATAGCGTCTGATCCGTCACCCCCTTTTTATTTTTTAGCCCTTTGCCGGGACAGGCTCCTATCAATCAGAACCATTGTCCTGTGGCGTGCCCCAATAAAAAATGACATTGCAAATCACTACAATACGAAGCAAAGATAAATATACATTTTTGCAGTATATCACTGAAAATTGACAAGTAGGCCCCTTAGTTCATCCGTGAGCCTAATGTCCCACAAATATTTATCTTAGACAAACACCTGCATTATATTCTGGCTTTTAAAGAGCATATTTGCAGCTAAATCATTTATTTTGTGAGGGGAACCATTATTCATTTATCTCCTAAAACCACTAGAGCAGGAGTTCCTAACCACGGTACTCAAGGCACACTAAAGCTGGCCACACACTAGACCAACTTACATCCAACCAGCCAACTTGTTAATTGATTGGAATGAAAATCTGGTAACGTATGGGATTAAAAGATGATCAGCAATTTGCTCCTAAATGCCAGAAAACAGATGAAAATTGACGTTCAGACAAGTTTTGAACAAATTGTTTAGATCAAACATTTAACAAAACTTGTCTGAACGTCCATTTTCATCTGTTTTCTGGCATTTAGGAGCAAATTGCTGATCATCTTTTAATCCCATACGTTACCAGATTTTCATTCCAACCATTCAACTAGTTAGCTGGTTGGACAGATAATCTTCAAATGTGTGGCCAGCTTAACAGTCCATGTTTTAAAGGATAGCCATACTTGAGCACAGGTGACTCAATTAGTACTTCAGTTATTTTGATTTAACCACCTGTGCTGAAACCTGGATGTCACTAATACCAGGACTGTTAGCGTGCCTTGAGGACAGAGGTTGGGAATCACTGCACTAGAGTCTAAAATTCACAGCCATACATACAGTACAATGTTCAAGCATCACCACCTACAGTATTTTGGTTTCATGTTCCCAAATGTTTGCTGGTGTCCAGAAAGATGAACGGTGTAGCCTCTATTGCAGTGGTTCCCAAACCCCGTCGTTACAGTCCATATTTTAAGGATATCCATGCTTGAGTCCAGATGGTTACATCAAATTGACTGAGTTAGCCTACTAATGTTTTCTGTGATCAAGCATGGATATCCTTAAAACATGGACTGTAACAGCAGAGTATGGGAACCTCTGCTCTACTGTGTTTACACACTGCAGGCTTAATGATGTTTATGTACCCCTTATGGTACATAAAACAATAAACATCCCTAGTCAGAGGAAAAAACTTTTTCTTTTTTTTCTTTTTTTTTAAACATAAATAAAAAAAATCCCAAAGACCGGTTTCATCAAGCAAATACAGGCTTTGCACATTTTTTTTTTTGACTCTTTACACAATTATCAGTCTACCTAATGTCATTTGGACGTATTTCTTCTTCCAGTTACAGGAGAATAAGTAATTTAAGAACTGTCCCTATAACATGACATTCCTGGTGGGCTACTTTACCTTTTTGTTAGGTCATGTCTACGCTATTACAGGAGCCACACCTAGAGTAATGTCCCCATTTCTCTAAAAGAAGTTTAAAAATGTAAAATATAAGAAGCTGCTACAGCAGACGGGCGTTCTGTACAGAACAGAGTATAGCAGCAGCATTAACTAAAAGCAACATGCATGATTCGGCGTGGTCTTTAATTCGAGCGTAAGCAACAGGAGGGAAAAAAAAATAATTTTGAAACGAACATAAATAAGTTCTAATTACACCAACAACGCCCAATTTTAACCTGCAAGGTTGTTGTTGTTTTCATAACTATAGTCTTACCCCACATGGTTGTGTAGTAGAAGGTAACAGTGTTCCCGCTGGCAGACTCACAATCCCAGATCACTGCGCTGCCAGCTCTAGCGCTCAGCACGGACTATACACTACAGGGGCACGGGATGCTGCGGAGGACTCCACCAAGTAGGTAGCACTTCGTGGGAGCTTCACTTTCTACCAGGCGCGCAGGACGCTACCAATAGCTCAGTGGGGGGTGTGGTTACAGGCGCTAAAGCCGCACAGATAACACTTACCTAGTGAAGCACTGCTGCTCTGTGTGTGCCAAGTACAGATTCTGAGGCACTTCATACATTAAAATGAGAGGTTTGGACGTTACATTTATTTTTTTGCATATACCTGTCAATGTAAAGACTCCCTGCAAAGCACTCTGACCTGGTGACCATGCATCTTTTTTGTACTGTATTTGGTACTTAGGGGTATATGTATCAAATCTTGAGGAGAAATAAAATTGTGACATATGCATCACCAACCAATCAGCTTCTAACTTACATTTTGCAGGCTGTGTTTAAGAAATGATAGTTTGGAGTAGATTGGTATGTCACAATTTTATCTCACATCAAGCTTTGATATATATGCCCCTTAAACTTTGGTAACCAATAGCTATATTGTAGTCCGCATCATTAAGGTCCAGTTCTTTTCTACACCAAAGCATATTTAAATAAGATTCCTGCACTCCCTGATTATATATTTAGGGGTCAATTCAGCAATGATTTTTTTTACATTAAAAAAAAAAATACAGAAACTATGATTTCCATATTTTTCATATAAATCCCCTATTCAGCAATGGGATAATGGAGAAGATAACGCAATTATTTTCTCCACTAATTCCCATCTCGCTGAATACCGCACTGTAGGGCTCAGCCATTGATCTATACAGTGCTTTAACACTTTTTGCTATTCAAAGCAAAAAGTGTTAAAATCACTCAATAAATATTTCCTTTATATAACACCATTTCAGAATGGCATTATACGTAGAAAATACTTAAATATCCCAAAAACTGCATGGACAGAGGGAATATTTCCCATAAGTCCCTGCAGCATTTTGTAAGCCCGCCCAGTCTCAGTCCCTGGTTCTTGGTGATCGGCAGCAGGTTAGTCAGTCACTCTAGAGCCTTTTAAACCTCCTGAAATTGATTGATATGTGTATACAGGCTTTATACTATACTGTATATTTATGTACTGTTATATTTAACATTTATATATAAATGTTAAATATAATCACACATAAATATACATTTATACAGGCTAGTATAAAGCCTGTATACACATATCAGTTTCGGGAGGCTGGAGCTGTACTTACCCCTCCACGGTCACCGGGAAGCCAGGACGGAGACTGAGCATGCGCAGAGGAACAAGCAGAAGGGATTGTTTTCGGAAACCGAAAATAATCCCTTCTGTGACATCGCAGGGACAGCGTGTTACTGCAAAACGATGTCCCTGCTCAAAATATTGCTGCATAGCTTCCATATTTTATCATAATTGACAAAGTTTTGTGACAATGCTGCCCAATAATATTCTGGGCAACATAGTCACTGTTCCTGAATAGACCCCTTAGCCCTCAAAAAGGGGCATTACTTCTCACCTAATTTTAACCCCACTGCATATATACGTTTTAAAGTAGCCCATCAACAAAGGCTGAACACAGGAGATCTCTGAGCCAGGCAAACAACGCTGCAGACCTTAGTCCCCACATATTTTCAGTGGGAACTGTGTACAGGCTCAAGTTATCAAGCTTCAAATCGCTTAGCTATTCAGAGCATAATCCAGTTAGCCATTGTAGCCTATGGTCTACCCAGTGTAAGGATCTTCAGATCCCTATCTGGTAGTAGCAGAAATCAAGGAACAAGTATTTCACTGCAAAACACTGCATAAATTGGGGCCCCATTTAACAGTGAGACACGAAATCGGCATGAAATACCGCCGGCCGATTCCCGTCAGCGCCTGGCCGGCCACAGCAGAGTTCCCGGCAGTGGAAGCCCGACAGTGCTGGAAATCCCGATAGTCTATAGGCAAGTATTGACTAACCTAACCCTCCTTAGGGGTGTCTAACCCTAACCTCCCCCCCCCAAGTGCCTAACCCTAACCCCCCCCTTCCCCGCTGCCTAAACCTAACCCTCCTGGGGGGGGGGGGGGGGTGCCTAACCCTAAGTCCCCCCCGGGTGCCCTAAACCTAACCCTCCCCTCCCCGATCGGGATGCCGGGCGCCAGTCTCCCAGCGTCGGAGAAATGTCAGGCGTCTACATCTAGACGCCTGGCATTTCACCCTCGCCGGGATATGACAGTCGGGAAGCCGGCTGCCAGTATTAAGGCAGCCGGCTTCCCGATTGTATACCTGAGACATAACCCCTTTATCAGGGGCGTATCTATAACGGGTGCTTGGTGTGCGGGGCACACGGGCCCCCGTGTCCAGGGGGGGCCCACACCGCACACCTAGGTAATTATACTTAACTCTCCGCAGATTCCCGAAGTGCTGCTCTGCAGCGCCGTACCAGCGCTGTAGAGCAGCAAACACTGGGAAAATGGTGGCAGCCATTATCCCAGTGATCTGGCCATGCGCAGAAGAGATGATCCCGGGCACCATTATCCCGGAGACCTGCGCATTGCGCTGTAGATTCTGGCATGAAGCCAGAATCTACAGCTCTCAGCGCCACTGAGCCGTAGTCAGAGAGGAGGGTCCCAAACGGCGGCTGCACACGCGCCCCCTCCCCTCTTAAAACACCCCTGGCCTTTAGCACTTGCTAAAGGGGTTGTGTCTTATTGTTAAATTAAATATTTAACAAACTGCGGTAAACTATTACCACTGTATCGCTTACGACATCTATAAATACCATGGGGGAGACCCAGTGAAGCCTTCCAGGCTTTTCCATGTCCCTGCCAGGTGAAAGGGTCATGCGCAGACTGGCTATTACGCATGACACTGCAACCAGTCACTGGCAGCAATAGGCTGCCAGCAGAGCAAAGGAGGCCGCCGTGGTGGGGGGACGTCGCTGGACTTCACTGGAGGGGCAAGTCATTTTGAATATCAGAGGCATACAGTATTAGTTAGTATCACTGCGACACTGAACAAAATATGCTGCTAGTATTAAGGTACGTTGTTAAATGGGGCCTTTAACCTGGACAGTCGTTTGGAAGTGATGTCACTGCAAGCAAGCATTCATTTAAATCTCAGGATAAAGTCATAGCTGAACTATGCGAATGGGTATAAAGTCCCGGCGGCTGAATATCCAGACAGGGCAAGTAAGTACCCTATCCCTCTCCTCCCCCCCAACCATAACACTCCCTTAGTGGTGCCAAACCCTAACCTCCCCCCTAGTGCCTAACCTTCCCCCAGGGGTGCCTAGCTCCAACTCCCCCTTACCGCACCCTAAACCTAACCCTCCGGGGGAGGGGGGTGCCGAACCCCAACCTCCCTCCCAAAAAAAACCTAACCCAGACACGCTTCCTAAACCACCCCCCCCCCCCCCCGCGCGCGGCTAGCGCCAGACTTACCTCGTTCGGGCAGAATATTAGTATTTCGACGCCTATCTTTAGTCCCTTGTCGGGATTTGGATGTCGGTATTGAGACCGGCGGCTATGCAACCCCAAAAAATATTTTACATTGGTAGTCAGTGATTACATTCTGTATTGCTTCATATTGCAGCAATACAAAACACACATTAACCTGTAATTTATCCTTGCAAGGCTCATATCTAAGAGCCCAACAAAAACCTGGGTTCCAAGCTATAACTGGCAGCCTAACACTGCCGGGGCAAAGGGTACCATTAACTGAGCCAGAAGTTTGACTCCAAGGGGACCTAGCAAAGCCTTTCTGGTTTTGCAGGTTGCTCATTGCCAGTTCTAGGTAACGTATGATAAATTAAGCCATCGTCCCCATAGAAGTCTATGTGGATGGCGGTGAAGTGTGGAAAGTAGCGCAAGGTTTAAGAAATTTGATCTATCTGGCTTTAACCCTTTATTAAATGGGGACTCTATGATCAAGCCATTTCTCAGCCTGCAAAAGGACTCATCACCACTTGATAAATACACCCTAATTGTAAAATAGTAATTTTTTAAAATATTGCAAAAAACTATGTACATGTATAACAGCCACACAAGCCAGGAAAGTTCACCTATGAGTGGATCAAACATAGAAGGTTACAAAAAAAAATAAAAAACAAGCAGTTTTCTAGTTAAGTAGTTTAATGATAAATCGTACAATACAGTGTGAAGTCTAACTATTTAACATAGTATTTAAAAAAAAAAAAAAACACACCAGTGGCAGATTACAAAATACACAATTACAGTTGAATGAGGATATGTAGTGTTCTGCAGGAGAGGGGCAGAAACATTAATTCAGAGCACAACAGGGATTTTGTAACACCTGAATGGGCTTGCAATCTCTAGGATAACTAAATGTATATGCACCATATAACTGAATAAAATACTTAAGGGTGAATTTATTTAGACCATTTTTCCTACATTAGAATACATGAGCCACAAAATTATGTTTTTACATGACTACAGTAATTTTAAACTTTAAAAACAGTCCAGTTGTAAACACTACATTTAAAAGCTATGCCTTTATTTTAGAAGTTAAAAGTAATCAATTCTGACCCCAATATCTGTTCTGAAAAGTCTTCTTTTAATATCTTGGAGAGCACGTTACACTTTCAAGACTAGGGAATATAGCCTCATTAATTATGGGGGTAACAAGGTGGAGTAGGGATCACTGCATAAGTGCGATCTAGTATGTATTAAAAATTATATATACACAAACAAAACAGAAGGGAATGCAGTTGTAGATCCCGATTCTCTCAAAGTGCAAAACATGTAAACATTTTTATAAAGAAGGTGGGGAGGAAGATTAACACACATGAGTTAGAGCAGCAGAGTCACTGCCCCTCTTAAGTAAAATATTTCTATAAATATCTGCAATCAGTCCAGTAATTGGGACCAATAGTAAGCCGGACTAGAAAGAGTACAAGACATGAAGTTGTTTAGGAGCTCATACAAACAGAAACATACAATACACCTGATATGAAGTACGCTGTGACATTTTGCTGTTTTTCTAAAGCTTTGCTGAAAGTTTCATATAAACCACCATAAACACAGGATATTTGTGCTGATTGTTAAGATACTGTAATATATTTAATTTTTAAATACATGGA
Organism: Taudactylus pleione; assembly: GCA_031769625.1. NCBI lineage: Eukaryota > Metazoa > Chordata > Amphibia > Anura > Myobatrachidae > Taudactylus > Taudactylus pleione. Next base: position 9,361,038 of record JAUIMM010000241.1, read on the forward strand.
AATATCATTTATAGTACTTGAGGAAAGTTTGACAGACTAAATTAATTTAGTCAATCTTTACTCAAGTCTTCAGTATTTTTATATTCTTGTATAAGGCAGAAAAGAATATGAAAGGCTCAGTACCAAGGGCCATATCCTGGCAGGTGGGTCACCTGGACCCCTGCATACTTAAGAGGGGCAAATACACAGCACTAAACTACAACTTGAAGTCTGCGTCACATTGCTATTCACTTACAAGTCCTATCTGACGTAACATGGCAGTACATGTTACAATATGCTTAGAAAGTGAATATTTCTTAATACAGGGTGAGTCTCCCATTTCCAAAATGCTTCGGACCAGGGGTATTTTGAATATTGGAATATTCCGTATTTTGGAATATTTGCATACTATAATGAAATATCTTGGGACCAAATCTAAACACAGAATGCATTCATGTTTTATATGCACCTTATACACACAGCCTGCAGGTAATTTTATACAATATTTTTAATAATTTTGTGGCTCAAACAAAGTTTGTGTACGTACATTAAATTAATTTGTTTCATATACACCTTATACACAGCCTGAAGGTTATTTTTTTACTATACTTTTAATAATTTGGTGCCTTAAACAAAGTTTGTGTAAACTGAACCATCAAAAAGCAAAGGTTTCACTAATCTCAGTCATGCTAAAAATATTCTGTATTTCAGAATATTTGTATATGGGAGACTCAACCTGTACTATTCTTAAGGAAAGAACAGCTTCAAAGCACAGAGATGCCACAAAATGTATATGCCTTGGTTACGTTATTATATGATGCTTGCCAGTTAGGAAGTAGTGCACATATAGAAAATGTTCATTCTTACACTGCATTGAAAAAATGTACAACTAAAGTTTAAATGTAAACTAATATATCTAGGATTTTCATGTAATTGGCTAACTAAATGTAGGTTATTAGGAGTAAATTAGTTGATACCTTGCAATATATAATGGGATAACGCCAAGTGTTAAATATGCCATTAAACAGTTTCACAAGCATTAGGAAAGAAGCAAGCTAAGTATATATTGTGTAGTCTTGTTCTAATATTTCCAACCTTTCCAAGCTTCGGGGTGTGGATACTTACATTACTGGTAACTACTTAAAAATGACACCATTTAACTCTTAAATTGACAGTTTGCGTTTAGCTGAGTAAAACCACGTTTTGCTTTAGAATAGGTTGCAGTAGAATTTTAAAAAGGGACACTAAACAGGAGATTAAAGTTAGTCCAGTAAAAGAAAGCATCATTTTAACAAAACATTATGGGGGAGATGTACTAAGCCTTGGAGAGAGAAAATGGAGAGATAAAAGTACTAACCTATCAGTTCCTGTCACTTTACAGGCTGTGTTTGAAAAATTACAGGAGCTGTGTGGCTGGTACTTTATCTCGCTCCAAGGCTTAGTATATCTTCCCCTATGTGAGTGGTATATACAAGCTTTGTTCCGGTTAACATTTTCACACCTGAAAAAGTTTTCGTACTGTATCATTTAAACCAAAACTTTTATCTGGTATACTTCGTCAAAATAAGGAGGCTTTTACATGCAATGTGAATGTTACTAGCAAACCCTAGTAAAGTTGTATTTCAAGTTTACTGGTCAATTAAGCCACAAAAGCATGTTAAATTGTTTTGGTGTTCATGGACAAAAAAGTAAAAAAAAAAAAAAAAACAGAAACACCAAATGTTAAAGTCAAACATACTTTATAAGAATATGGCAACAGGTGCTTGTAACTGTCCCACAATACTCTTTGCGCTGACCACCTTCCTGGTTTCAAAAGAGGCCATATGCTAGTAGTTGCCAATACACTGTACTTCCCATTCCCATGAATGGGAAATTCACATGAGATTGGCTATTTTTAACTACTTACGAGGCCAAGTGGGGATCCAGCAAACACCATGATGTAAGTATGTTTAAAAGTGTAGTATTGTTCGGACTTCAACCTTTGTTAAATATCTTCTCTATAAAACAGATTAATTATTGCTAAATGACAATACGAGGACGGAAGCGTTTACCATAGCACTCATGCCCTCTGAACAGCCCGCTGACCAGAGAGGGACTACTAAAAGCATATTACATATACCTCCTGCCAAGATACTTAAGCCTATATACATTAATACTTGAGTAATTAGGTCATAGGACTCAATTTGAAAGTAAATATTTAAATTGTGTTCTTTTGTAGTAAAATACTACCCAATATTTCAGAAAGGAATGCAAATTAATTACATTCAGAAATCAAAGCATTTTCTGGGGATTCATAATACTCATCTGCCCAATAAATGTAGCTGCTGTCCACTTCAGCCATGTGGTCAAAGGTTTCCTCAAAAAAGGAGTATTGTTGGCAGTTTATAATAAAGAACATTGTTAAATTCTCTAAAATGCAGCACTCTACTCCCAATTGCTGAACGTTAAACGGGAAACTCAACACACTGTATTAATAACAAAGCACCTTTTATTATCTTAGATTTTAATAAAATAGTTGACAAATAAATTGAAGGTTAAGATCCTTCATTTATTTATTATACATTTTTTTGTTTACACACCTTAGTCCTTTGTGTTTTTAGACTATAAAAACTAAAATTTAATGAGAACAGTACATAATATTACCACCGACTCCTTTGTTGGAAGGATTTTACTACTTGGTGAAGAAACAAACATCACAGGCGCAACCTTTAGCTTTCTCATCATTGCTAAACTTATAACCAAAGATGCTCAGCAGAATGTCCCCATTTGAGGTCACATTATACGAAGAGAAAAACAAATTGTGGGATTGGATTTGGGAATAGTGAAATAGTGAATTCATTCTACATCAGGTGTTTTAGGTTAATTTAACAAGGTATGTATGTACAGTATGTTTAACGAGAATACACTACTCTTAATATAACCTAATTACTCCCAGAGTGGAGCCAACGTTAAACAAAATTAAAATGGACAGAAAATATATACACAAGTAAACATTAAAAGAGTGCATTTAAAATTTGCAACATCTTTAACTCATAAAGAGTAAGCAAGCAAAAAAAAAAAAGAGAAAAGAATGAAAATAGAAAAGCTGAATAGATCTACAAGCATTATGAATTCACATTCAAGACAGGTTGGAACGCATTGCTTGTATTAGTGTGTTACTAGTAGAAAGGATGGTAAACGTCACTAAACCATTTGGTGGGGGAAGAGCATTGGTGTGAAAAGCGAAGCATGATAATTAGGTTTGCTGTATTGTTCAGTGTTTGGTTGTCTAGGAAAATGTTATTATGAAAAGTCTTTAGGGAGGAAAAATAGTTTTGGGAGGGGAAGGGGGTATTTATTTATGTTGCAGAGTTGTTGACATGCCTTGTACAATCCAACTGCATTATTTTCTACAAGGTTTGGACCACGGAAGGGTAAAATTGATGGTCAAGAAAGCAAACCCATGAAAATACAGGATTTATACTGTTAGCACAAGCATCCATTACATTAACGTGCATAGGAGTTGGTTTACAGACCCTCGTGAGCCCATGTAAATTCACAAATCCCAAAAAAATGCATGGATATTTCTTAGCTTGCTGCAGACGGAGCGGTGCAAATCTACCTTAACCCATGCACCGTTGTTGGAGGGAGCACAGAAGATGGAAACAAGAACCGTGCAAACTGAATAGCTTATCTTCAGCTTCCAGAAGTCTCCTTTCTATTGCAGATCAGTAGGCACAGGGCTAGGAAAGCTGCGCTGTAGTAGGAGTTTTCACCTCTGCTAGAACAGAGGCTCAACAGTCTGTTTCTATGGCAATATAGAGCCAGAAGTTTTATAGAACTTAAGCATTCATGTAGAATCTTCTAGGGTTTTGTTAGACTCTTGACGGTGGCAAAGTCTGTCCATGATGCCATGCAACATGGGTTGCACAATGCCCAGGAGTGGCCGTAGAGAGGGGTCACCATTCCAGCATGCTTCCATCAGCTTCCAACACTCCTCATCAAAGATAGGCAGCCTTTCTGGACGCACACCTGCACAGGAAGAAGTGATGTGATGTCATACATGAATTAAAATAAACTATAGGGTTTGTAATTTTATAAAAATGTACTTTTATTTGTCTCGGGCACCACTCAGGGCTCTGATACCCTGGGTGCGCTTTTGAGTCTTACCAGAGCACATAAATATTATGTATGTTACTTATATCTAGACCTTATTGATACAACAGTGTCCTCCCTATGGGAGAGTACCGAGATGTCGCATAAGGAGCAACCCGAGCTGTCGAATTTTGACACTGTTTTCGCATACTGACACTATGATGGTCTTGGTCTCAGCAGCAGAATCTAATTTTTGAATTTTCAATGTTTCACCTGCCCATACCAAACGTTTTGTGAATATTGAAACAGGTGACTGTCCCTAATGTCTCCCTCCTAATGACACCCTCTTAATTTATGGCTAGATTCTAGAAAAAGATTGAGTTCAAGTGCTGCGCACAACTATTATCTTCTTAGGACTAGAAAGGCTAAAGATATTTTCTTGTATCACTATACGGATGATGTCAGACATCCATTAGTGCAGCAGCACACTTAGTTATTGTATCATTTACACTATAGTGCGCAGGTCCATTGCAAAATCATGGCTAGATTCTAGCCCAAGCTCTTGTCCTACCTTAATGCTAGCCTGGCCTCAGACTAACGAAAGATGCTGGAGTTTTTCCTTTTTTTTTTAGATTTTACCTTATGAAATGCACAAACCTCTATCACTAATCTTATCTTATGCCCTTTCTGTCACAGTGGCTAAACAGGCCATGCTCAGACATTAGATCTCTACAGTCTTTGAGAATGGCTAAATGCCACATTATGGTTATACCATATGAGAAAGGTCTTCTAAACTACAGAGTGGTATTTATTGAGGTAAATGAGCCAGTTATTATGAATTGAAAGGTTCCCTTCCTGTATTGATCTTTTAGATGTTTTCTCACTTTTATCCTCTTGTTTGGGTTGGGCTAATTGTAGGTATTGGGATTATCTTCTGCAGTAGACCCTTTACCTTTTCTTACGTTGTTCCATAAATGATCTTTGCTTGAGCATCTCTCAAACGCCTCCGGAAGTTTGATTGATCCAGAGCATATATACCAAAACAGGATACCAAATGCATAAACATCAACAGAATTGTCATATTTTCCTGTAAGTGATAAAACAAAGACATAGGCTACAGTCATTAAATATTGAGCTTACCAAACAAGGAGCGATGCGTAATATATTAGTGATAGATCTAGATTAAAAAAAAAAAAACCCACACAACCAACCACCACTACAACCTGTTAATACATAAATTTAGGGCTCAATTTAATTTCAAGGTGCAAGTTGGGTCCTGCAAGCCATTCTCACAGCAAATTCAAATTGCAATTAGATTCCAAACTCACACTGATTTTTCAGAGGAAATTCATGTTTTTTGTGTGCAGCCTCCTGAGCAGGTGAAATGGTAGGGGAAATCTTTACTTTTAAAAGTAAAAATGTTGGGACAGTACAGAACCTCTGGTAAACCCCCCCCCAAATGAATAATCATGAACTTGGAGGGGTTTAAATAGCATAATTTGGCCAATAAAAACAGATACTAGGAGGGGTTGTATTGATGGGAGAGGTGTTTTGGAATAATGCAAATGATAGGTAAAAGGATTTTTCAAATTTGTTTACGAAAATTATATACAAAAAGTTACAAATTTACTATACAAACATTTTCTGTACCCCAAAATGTTGATAAGACTAATTTGCTGGGAAAAAAACCAAAACACTTGTTGGCTATCATTTTTCAACCATTACTAAGAAGTGCAAAACAATCATCCATTTGATACCTTTTAAAAACCTCCAGCACTTTCCTTATGGCCTTCTATATGGTCCTGCTATCTCAGTCGTCACTTATTTGGGGTCCAGGATGGTTTCCCCACTATTTCATGCACTTGTCCCAGGTCACATTTTCTATAAAACTCACGCAACCTTGCCACAAGTACCACAAATTGGCATTTCTAATTGAATCTCACATTTCTCAGGTGTGCGCATTTGTGCAATGTATGCAAATTTATTGAAACAATCTTGTTTTGGAAAAACCTGCTCTTAGCTAAATTGACTCCTTAGTCTGAATTAGATTCTCACTGAAGATTAGGTGCCAGTGATGCAAGCTGTTAATGCAGTTATTAACCAAATACAAGGTATGTTACCCACAATAAAAAAAAAAAAAAAAAAAAACTCAGACGCAACAGTTCACAAGATAAGAAACAGTTTCATAAATGTCCCCTAGTGCAGGGCTTGACAATTTTTTCTAAATTCTAAGAGCCAGGATGAAAGTGTAGGAGCCAGACCGCCGCAATAGAAAAAAAAGAAATAGTGTGTGGAGCACAGCTCTGTGTTATGCAACTGTTCTACACACTATACTAGTCCACAAAATGTACATAGTTGAATGGATATAGTAAAATGGAGGCCCCCTCACTGCTCTGCACAGCTTCCCCCAGGGCCACATTCCTGAGCACCTACCACCCAGGCAACCAACCCCCACAGCCACAATACTGAGGGGTTACCCCTAGACAAACCACCACTGTGCAGCGACATTGCTGTGCAGCTTCCCCCCAGGGCAAACACCCCCCCCCCACTCCTCTGCAGCCATGCCGCTCCCCTCGTGGTCATACCACTATCCCTCTGAAGCCGCTCCGCAATCCCTGGCCACACAAAGCTCTCCGGTAAGAGGGTCTATGTAGCCGGAGTTAGGATACAGCAGACAGCTGGGACGTACAGGAGGATAAGCACATACTGGGACAGACAGCAGGAGTCACAGCAGGCCCGGGATGGAGAGGATGAGTCAGCGCAGGCTGGGACGTACAGGAGAAGCCAGCGCAGGCCAGGACGGACAGACAGCAGTCACCGCAGGAGACGCTCAGCACACGCACTCCTGTGCATGAAATGACCACTGCAATACTACAGACACTAATTTGCACTGGGGCTGACGAGGGTCTGCTTCCGCTCTCCTTGCAAAATCTGGTCACCAGAATTTGTCGTACGTGTGTGTGTGTGTGTGTGTGTGTGTGTGTGTATACACACATATATACGTACATACACACAAACCTACACACATGCTGAAGCTTAAACAATAAAGTGCAATAGCAAGTTTGTAGCCATCTTCTGTACTATTCAGTCAGCTATCATATTCCTCAAGTTATTGCTTGCCTCACATCAGTCTTCAGAAAAAAGCTAATACAGTTGAAATTGGTGAAATCTATGCCAATGCCCTCATGCGTTTACCTGAAAAGAGTTCGGGAGCCATGTGTATAGGAGTTCCCACAATGCTGCCAGACATCATGGCCTCTGGTTTGCAGAATCCCAAATCAGTGATCTTTGCTCTGTTCTTCTTGTCCAGCTGTAAGAGACAACCTACTTCTAATTAAATGTACTAACTTTTCCCTACCACACACTTCTAAAACCAAAATACATCCGTATCTCTCTCCTCTTTTAATGCAGCCGTTTAGTCCTTTACCATGTAGCAAATCACCAGTATTGTTAACGGTCAAGCAGACATTTGCTTTCATTTATTGTAGAAAAATATATATGTATGCTGTCATTCAGAGCCACCAGAGTTAACCTATTATTTGAGTGCAGCTGCCAATTAAGAATTGTGCCAGGTCTTTGAAATAAATATCAAGAAAATATTGGCTGAGCGCTCAAAAACACACATATGCTCCCACACAAATACAATTAAACATTAAAATATAAAACTTTAATAAGTATATTGAACATTCAACACATCAGTATTCTCTGTCAAATATAATGCAGTATAAAATCGTCCAATGATTTGATGAATAAATAGTGTTACACTCTGCAATAGAGATAGCAACAAAGGGCCGTATTCAATTAGGTGCGAAAAGTCCCATACTTTGCCGTCATCGCTGGTTTTCCATGCGAAAAAGTATCGCGCGCGTCCCCGCTTATCACCGTATTCAATTAGAAAGTGGCGAAAACTGCTACCGGCGAAACGCTAACAGGCGAAAAGTGCTGTCAGATTTGGTAAAAACAGCCTGACACCCCCCAAAATATAACATACCATTTGATCATTATTTTTCTTCGAGGTCCATAGGCACTACCTTGGGATATATAGTTGGATAGCATCCAAATTGCACCAAACAGCAAAGCTTTGAAGCTCCCAGCATGCACCGGTCCTCCTCACTATATACCCCGCCCCCAGCCACAGGCAGTTAGTCACCAAGCCTTGCTGAAAGAGGCAGAGAGTGGAGAAGGAAGAAAAATTTCACCAGAAGACACTCAACAAGTGAAGAGGGAATCTGTGATGCAAAGTTTAAGAACAAGTCCATCTGAGGCCAGTTGTGTCAGGGTGGGTGTCCTGTGGACCTCAAAGAAAAATCATCAAAAGGTATGTTATACCATAATTCTACATTTCTTCTTCGGGTTCCATAGGCTCCACAGGAACTACCTTGGGATGTCCTAAAGTAGTACTCCTAAGGGTGGGGATGCTCCTGAGCAGATAGGAGAATCCGCCGCCCAAAGAAAGCATCCTGGGAGGCATACGTATCAAAAGCATAGAACTTTATGAACGTGCTCACGGAAGACCAGGTGGCGGCCTTGCAGAGTTGTTCAGCAGAGGCCCCCCGTCTTACCGGCCACAATGGTCCAACAGACCGAGTGGAATGGGCTGTCACCTTATTTGGAACAGGGAGATCAGCCCGCGTATAGACCTGCGAGATGGTCATACGAAGCCAGCGAGACAAGGTTTGTTTGTTTGCTGGCCAACCTCTCTTGTGAAAACCATATAACACATAGTGCATCAGACTTCCAGAGGGCTCAAACCACATCAAGGGAAGCCTCACCTGAAGATAAATCTGAAGAATTAAAGGCTGGGACAACAAATTCCTCATTAATATGAAAATGAGAAACCACCTTTGTAAGGTAACCCGCCTTAGTACGGAGGACAGCTCTATTTGAATTGAACACCAAATATGGAGAGCGACAAGACAGGGCTGCTAAGTCAGAGACTCTGCAAGCTGAAGAGATAGCTAGGGGAAACAGCATCTTCGCAGTCAACCATCTTAAGTCCACCTTATCCAGGGGTTCAAAGGGATACGTCTGCAGAGCCCTGAGAACCAAAGACAAATCCCATGGTGCTACCGGTGGGAGGAAAGGAGGTTGCAGTCGCAGTACCACCTGCATGAATGTTCTAACATCCGGCAGAGGTGCAATCTTGCGCTGGAACCAAACAGTCAAAGCCGAAACCTGGACTCCAATGGTAGCTAGGCGAAGACCTAAGTCTAATCCGGCCTGGAGAAAACCAAGTATCCTGGATACTGTAAATATCTTAGGGTCATATTTCTTGTTAGAACACCACAAAAATATGACCGCCAAATCCTGTGATGAATGCGAGCTGAAGCTGGCTTTCTGGCTCTCAGCATAGTCTGCATTACTGAAGGAGAAAACCCCTTGGCCTTTAAGACGGAAAACTCAAGAGCCAAGCCGTCAAAGCCGTTGAGGTAACTCCCGGTATAAGCAGGGACCCTGTACTAACAAGTTCTTCCGCAGGGGCAGTGGAAATAGCCTGTCTATTGACAGACGTGTCAGATCCGAGAACCGATGCCTCCTGGGCCAGACAGGAGCTATTAGAATCATTCTGCCGCCTTCCTGTTTGAATTTTCTGTCGACTCTTGGGAGGAGGGAGATTGGAGGAAACAGATATGCCAACCTGAAGTCCCACCTCACCGCCAGAGCATCCACAAAGGCTGCTGAGGGGTCTCTTGTCCTGGACCCGTACCTGGGGACTTTGTGGTTGTGACGAGATGCCATGGAGGTCTACGTCTGGTATCCCCGACCTGTCCCCCAGGATCTGAAATACCTCCGGATGAAGAGCCCATTCCCCAGCATATATGTCCTGGTGACTTAGAAAGTCCGCTTCCCAGTTGAGTATACCAGATATGCAAATTGCCGATATTGCTGGCAGATGGTATTCCGCCCATAGCAAAATCCTTGCTACTTCTCTCATGGCTGCTGGACTTCGTGTGCCTCCCTGATGGTTTATATAGGCCACTGTTGTCGCATTTGTGGACTGAATCTGTACAGGCCTGCTTTTTAGAAGGTCCTGTGCCAATATATGTACACTGCCCAAAGCTCCAATAGGTTTATTGGTAGATTACTTTCTTGGTCTGTCCACCTTCCCTGAAAGGTATGATGACCCGTCACGGCTCCCCATCCTCGTAGACTTGCGTCCGTGGTGAGAAGTACCCATTCCGGGATGCCTTAACGGACGACCCTGGTTTAAATGAGATCTCCAGCCACCAGGCTAGGGAGAGGCAAACCTCCGGCGAGATGTGTACCATCTGGATTTTTATCTGATGATATGGAACATCCCACTGGGCCAGGATCCACAACTGTAGGGACCTGGAGTGGAACTGGGCATAAGCCATCATGTCGAATGTTGCTACCATGGAGCCCAGTACCTGCATCGCCAAGTGCACTGACACTGATTGCTTGCAAAGAAGCTTGTGCACTCGAGTCTGCAGTGTTACAATCTTGCCTTCTGGTAGAAGAATCCTCTGTCCCAGAGAGTCCAGCCATGCCCCTAAGTGCACCATTTGCTGGGTTGGAGATGGTGACGACTTCTTCCAATTGATTATCCAGCCGTGCTCTTGTAAGCAGGCAATGGTCATCTGCAGATGGCATTGCAACATATCCTGTGATTGTGCCAAAATCAGGAGATCGTCTAGATATGGGAGTATCCTGACTGCCATTATTTTGATGAATACCCGGGGAGGTGTGGCTAGCCTGAAAGGTAAAGCCTGAAACTGAGTGTTGTTGATCTACTTCCAACCTGAGAAAGGCTGGAAGGTGAGATTTTGTAATCGGGACATGCAGATATGCATCTTGTATATCTAGGGCAGTGGTGTCAAACTCGGGCCCTCCAGCCGCTGTGGGACTACTACATATCCCAGCATGCCCTGCCACAGTTTTAGCAAGCCCTAATAACAAAATTCTGGCAGTGCATGCTGGGATGTGTAGTTCCATTTGTAGCTGAAGGTCCCGAGTTTGACACCACTGATCTAGAGAGATCATGAAGTCCCCAGGCTCCATTGCCAATATAATTGTCTGCAAAGTTTCCATCCGAAATTTGGGTACTTTGATAAATCTGTTGAGAGATTTCAGATTCAATATTAGGCGGTGTGACCCATTGGGTTTTTGAACTAGAAAACATGTTGCGTCACAGGGACTATAATCCCCGATTCTAGCAGGACCCCCATAGACTCCCGGTAGGCCGTAGCCCTGACCGGGTCTATGGGAAGTGTTGTGCCCACAAACCTTTGGAGGGGGTTGCCTGAGGAACGTGATGTTATACCCCTAAGAGACCAGCTCTCGTACCCAAGCATCTGATGCCAGGCCTGAGTAAACTGCAACAGTCGGCCCCCCCACCCGGGCATCCTTCAGGGGGAGGCCCGTCTCATCAAACCATGGGCTTACCATCTGGTTTGGAAGGAGGGCGTTTGGCTGCCCAAGACCCCTTGGACTGCGCCCTCTTGCCACTTGGCCGAGGACAGTTTCCTTGTCCTGCTTGGTGGACAAAAGGACCGGTATGGCTGCCTCTTATAGGTAGATGTGGATGGTAATTCCACAGCCCTTGGCGTTGCCAGGGAAGTAATTTTCTCATCCAAACCTGCACCAAACAGTACTTTCCCTGAGAAGGGTAATGACTCCAGAGGCTTCTTGGACCCTGCATCTGCCTTCCAAGTCTTGGGCCAGAGAGATCTTCTGGCTGCCACCGACTTGGCCGAGATTCTAGACACTAAAACACCTGTGTCAATTCCTGCTTCCACCATATACATAGATGCTTCTTGTAATTGAGATGGGTCCCCTATGGACGTCTCTAGTGCCTTAATCCAGCCCTACATCGCCTTTGCCACCGAGGCAACAGCCGTAGCTGGCCTGGTAACAGCTCCTGACAATGAAAACATTGATTTTAGAGGATTATCCACATTTCTGTTTTAGCGTCTGTTAATGAGGATGCTGCAGGAATAGGCAATGTAGCAATTTTGACCAATCTGGTCACATGCGCATCTATTGTAGCTGGAAGTTCCCATTTGCTACATGCTCCTGGAGCAAATGGGTATCGAGAGGCCAAATTCTTAGTGGCTGAAAAATGCTTATTAGGAGTCTCCCAAGCCTCCAACATGAGATTCGTCAGTTGCCCTGACCTAAGAAAACCACCTGGCGTCTAAATACTGGCTCATCATCTGTCAGAGCAGCTTCCTCTACCTCCTTTATGTTGAGGCTAGTTCTAACCAGAGAGGGAACATCCACAACCGGATATCCCTCTATTTCAGAGGCAGATTCAGAACTCTGTATTCTTTCAGAGTCTGACGAGGTAGTTGAGTCAATGTGCGACACCTGACGAGACCTTTTCTCCTTATGCCTCTGCTTCTTTACCCCAACTGGGATCTCCATCTGTGGAGAAACAGAGGATGGCAATACGCTCTGACTAGAGTGCGACGCAGAATAATCCCAACAGGGATTCATAGGTGGCATATATACAGGATGCATATGCTGAGGGTACCCTACAGCCTGAGGCACTACCTGTGGCCCCACAGCTGGAGCCCGTACCTCAGTGGCTTTGCCTATAAGATAGGACAACACCTGAGGCGTGATAGTAACCGCCTGTGGCTCCATTACTGGTACAGATACATCCAGAAATATTTTGCTACATCTGCCACATATTCCATCCACATCCTGAACGGACAGGCTTGTAGAAAAGAATTTACAAGATAGACCCACTGGTCTCTCATCCTGCTTATTACCTTCAGACATGATATAAATCAATGTTCATAAATGGACACCTTATACATGCAACAATGCGACTTTTGTATCAATAGACACAAAATAAAAAAACTCAGCGCCATTTAAATTATGTGAATCTATATAAAATTAAATGTTCATCAATGTACATTATAAAAATTCAACACAAAATACGTAGAACTGAGCAGCAGAATAAATCAATGTGCCTGTGGCAGCACACATACACCTGACAAACAGGCACACCCAGAAATAAAGAAAATAGTGAATATCTGCGCTAATAAAAATATTTCCAAGAGAACTGATAGGAACAAATCACCACTAATACAAAAATTATAATGTATAAAATATATTTACTAATAATGAGGAGTCGCAGTGTAGGCGTCATACGGCGCCTACACCACTAAACTATATAAAAAAAATTAAAAAAGAAGCTAGGGACTGCCTGCACAGTCCCACTGTTCAAACAGGTGCATCTTGCTGCACCAAACGAAAACAACTGAATGCCTGTGGCTAGGGTATATACGGAGGGGGACCGGTGCATGCTAGGAGCTCCAAAGCTTTGCCGTTTGGTGCATTGGATGCTATCCAACTATATATCCCAAGGTAGTTCCTGTGGACCCTATGGAACCCGAAGAAGAAAGATGCACTAACATTGGGGATCATGGTAGATGCCCCCGAATAGCCCTGCTGAAGGTATTAGGGGTACTTAAATGCTCTCACTAGCGTATTTGCACAAGTGGTGAAGAATAGCAGTTTTCTTTGGGTGAAAATAAGTAGTTGTTTAAAAAAAAATGTGAAAAACGCATTTTCTGTAATAAAAAAAAAAAAACACCCCCATATTTGTAGACCCATCCAAAGACTATTTAGCTACTTTTTAAGTTGGACTTCCCAACTTTGAACTTTTTTGCCCCCTTTTTCAAAGTCATTTTTTGGGGTGTTCTTTAAATTTAAGGATTTTTTTGATGCAGTTTACCTTTGGGGACCTGTCCTAAGGGTGCAGGGTGGTTTCCCCACCTTTGCACCCCAAAACCACAATTCTGGACTTTTTTCCGACATATTTCATGAATCTTTTTTGCCTACACAAATAGATTGAGTTTCCGCACTGGCGAAAAGACACCACAATTGAATATGGGGATAAGTTTTCGCCTGGCAAAATGACGTCACCGGCAAAAAATTTTGCCGAAAACAGATTTCCGCACCTAATTGAAGATGGCCCTAAGTTGCAATCTAAAGACTGCAACTGTGTGGACACTGAAAAAAAAAATGAAAGAATCCAAACTGAGTCCCGGGGTGGTTTTGAAGAATTGTCTGTAGTTTGCACAGCTAACTGTTAATATTGGGCTTTAAAGTTCATTCTCTGTATGTATGTGCAATAGTATGTAGAGATTGCCTTGTTTGCTACTTACGACTTCAGTCCCTCTCCATTTTCAGAGAGCCCCCGGGGTTAAAAAATCTGAATCCGTGGTAGATACAGTGCCGCGTGGGGAGGTAATCTCAGGTCTCGGAAAACGGCAATGTCCCAGATGGATGTGTTGCGCTCTCAGGCTCACCACAGCAGGCAGACTGTAGCGGCAGCGATCAGCCTTGTATTAGCTGTAGGAGCTCCTGACGAAGGTGTCCATAGACACGGAAACGCGTTGAGCAGACTGAAATCAGTGTATAGGGTGTAGGATTGATGTATTCTACCTGCCATTACAGCCCATACAGCATATACCGGCTTTTCCCACAGACCAGAACACACAGCGCTTTTGTGATCTGGGACTCCAATGAGCAGTACAAACACTGCTATGGTGTGTGAGCACTAACCACCAAATACAGCTTAAAAGGGATTTGCCATACACAGCATTCAGAGATACCAGGTGACACCTACAGCTAATACAAGGCTGACCGCTGCCGCTACAGTCTACCGCTCTGGTGAGCCTGAGAGCGCGACACATCCATCTGGAACATTGCCATTTTACAAGACCTGAGATTACCTCCCCTAGCGATACTGTATCCACCCCCCTCCTAAAATCTGGCCAGGATCCAACTGGACCACCTTTCGTTTGTTTCATCTCAATTGGTGCAGGGGTGTCCGAATACATAACCAGACAAAAATTACCAATTAATTTTCTATATAAGATAGATATTTTACACACACACCTCAACAAAAGATTTACCAATAGAATTCACAAAAACATACAATACTGTGCAAACGCAAGTGTGACAAAAAAACAGAAGTGTTAATAGTTCATTTTTATCAATTAACAAAATGCAAAGTGAATGAACAGAGATCTAAAATCAAATCAATATTTGGTGTGACCACCCATGCCTTCAAAACAGCATTAAATTCTTCTAGGTACGCTTGCACAAAGGATCCATGTGAGTATGCGGGACACTTCTGTCCTTGCTGATTGACTTCGAGTGCCCCCTTGATGATTGGGGTAGGCCACAGCCATGGCGTTGTCGGACTGTACTTGTACTGGCCTGTTTTTTCAGAATACTCTGAGCCATCTACAAAGCTCTCACTCTGGCTCAAAGTTCCAGGATGTTGATTGGCAACATTGCCTCAACTGGGGACCATCGGCCCTGGAAGGAGTGTTGGCCAGTTACTGTGCCCCACCCTCTGAGGCTTGAGTCTGTGGTGAGGAGAGCCCAGTTTGGGATCCAAAAAGGGACAACCCTGGTTCAAATGGGGAGTCCGTAGCCACCAGGCTAGGGACAGTTGAAACTCTGGGGGAGGCTCATTGGCTGGTAAATGAGCAGATAGGGTAGCCCATTCCACCTGGAGAGGATCAGGTGTTGTAGGGGCCTGGAGTGAAACTGGGCGAACTCCACCATGACGAAGGTGGACACCATGGATCACAAGGCCTGCATTGCAGAGTGAATCGACACTCTGCGACTGTGAAGCAGTCTGCGTAAACTGTACTGTAGTGCTTAAATCTTGTCTGCAGTCAGGAAGATTCTCTGAACCCGAGAGTACAGGAGGACTCCAAAATATACCATTCTTTGAGAGGGTGTCCAGGAAGACTTTTTCCAGTTGATCAGCCAACCGTGCATTTGTTGAACGGTAATGGTTACCTGCAGATGGCGTTGAAGAGTCCCTGGGGAGCTTGCCAACAGCAAAAGATCATCCAAGTATTGGAGCAATCTGATCCTTTGGACGACAAAGAGGTCGCCATAACTGCCATGATCTTGGTAAAGACCCATGGGGCCGTTGAGAGGCCAAACGGCAGAGGCTGAAATTGGTAATGATGTTGTAGTTTAGCAAAGCGGAGATATTGTTGATGAGAAGGCGCTATTAGGTACATGTAGGTAAGCGTCCTGAATGTCCAGGGATACCATAAAATCTCCAGGCACCATAGCTAGGATAATAGAACGGAGAGTTTCCATATGAAACTTGGGCACCCAGACTTGTTCAGAGATTTGAGATTGAGGAGAGGCCGATGAGCCCCATTGGGCTTCTTAACTAAGAAAAGGGTAGAATAGCAGCCCTTGCCCCGTTGGGAGGAGGGGACCCAAATTATCACTCCTGAATTCAGTAAGAACTGAATGGGTTTTGTGGAGCAGCAGGGCCTTGGTTGGGTCTGAGGGAGGACCTGTGCAAAATAACTGGGAGGGGAGGAGGGGGGGTCGCCTAAGGGAAGGAGAGGGCGTATACGTGGGAGACCACTTCTCTTACCCAGGTATCTGACGTGGTTTGATGCCTAACCTCTGCGAATTTAACAATTTGGCCTCCCGCCCTACCAGGCTTGTCCACAGACTTGGCAGGTGGACGTCTAGTAGCCCAGGTCTGTTTGGCCCTAGGCTTGGAGGCCTTGGCTAATGTCTGTTGCTGTGGAAGGGACTGATCCTTGGCACAAAGTAGTGTTAATGCTTTGGCCATGGAGACCCGGTAAAAGGGTCTCCCGGCTGTGGCATTACACCCCGGTCAGTTTGGGTCCTGTGCTGGTTTTAAATATAGGGGGACCACTATACAATTTTCCCCCCCCTATATTTAAAACCAGGATAGGCCATGCAGCCTGGTGCTGGTTCCTAAATTACAGTGGAACCCTACTCGGTTTTAACTATTTATTTTACAGTGGGGGTACGGGTGACGGCCGCCTGCTGGCACTTGCAGTTCCACAAGTGCCAAAGGGCAGGCATGCTGGCACTTGTAGTTCCACTGTAAAATACAATAGTTTTCTTCTAGTTTTACACTTTTAGTGCAGAGCGGGCCGGGAGCAGCGGACAGCGGCGGTCGTCTGCTGGAGCGGGGATCAGCTAAGTTGTTTATTTTTTTTTCCTTTTGTGAGTATGCGTTACTGTATAAAGGGGGCTGCTACTGGGGTCACTGTATAAGGGGGGCTGCTACTGGGGGCTGATACTGGGGACCCTGCATAGGGGGGCTGATACTGGGGGCACTGCATAAGGGACACTATTTAAGCCTGGGGGCGCTACATAAGGGACCAGTCTGGGGGCACTACTTCAGCCTGGGGGCACCTCATAAGGGCAAAGCTAAACTACAGGGGGCACTGCATAATGGGCACTTTTGACTGAGAGCCAGTGGGGGAGCAGCCTGAGACCTGTCGGGCTGGATTGGTAAGGGAGATGCCCCTTTTCCTGGCGCGCATAATTGCGAAGGCTCCCACCCAGCTAATTTTTAATGCCACCCGGCTGGAAAAAATTTCTGGGGAAAACACTGGCTGTGGCATTACAGCCCGTTCAGTTTGGGTCCGTTGCTGGTATTAAATATAGGGGGACCCCTACGCAATTTTTCTACCCCTATATTTAAAACCAGCACTGGCCCGGTAGAGATTTGCAGAGAAAACACTGCAATCTCTGGTGAGTAATCTCATCTAAACTTGCAACTTGAGGGAGATATCTCGATCTGCTTCACCATCGGAAAATTCACTTTCAGCTAAACTCATTTCTTAGTAAATTTGTGAGATGAAAAATGGAAAAATCACCCAAGATTCTGCAATGCAAATCGAGATTTAAAAAAAAATTATTAAAAAAAAAAAAACACCTCGACCAAACTCGAAACTTAGTAACTTTGCCCCTAGGTGTACGAGGACACATCTGTACAGGGCATATATACACTTTCAAGCTTGGTAATAAACAGAGCTACTTGCGAAATCCCCCAAGGATATCATGCTGCAAACTTAGAGGAAATTATGCAAGTGCATTTCCCAGTTTCTGGTATGGACAGTGTAGACAGCATGTTATAAAGGTCAATGAAGCTCTATCAAATGCATTCTAAGCAGGATGAATAAAAGAATTCGCAACCAAGTGTAATGTAACAGATTTTTTTTTTTATTACGTATATACTTTAGGTCTATTTATGTACATATTGGTTAATCATAATATCTATGTATGTATATTAGAATCCAATTGCAGAGAGTTAGACCTACACTTGAGAATCTGGAGGACACCTTAACTGAGAACCAAAGGTTGCGCTTATATACACGCCTGTGAAATATGTATTAAATTGCTCAATGTGAATTTAGTGATACTTTAAGGAGAACAGAACAAAAATTCAGGTTTGCAGATGTCCGATTTACAGGAGATTACAATTTCCCAGTCTTTTGATAGTTTAGGTATTTCTGCAGTTCCATGATAAATAAATGTAACTCAGCCAAGTTTTATTTAGACACCAAATGATCACCAATAGTACTCCCATATTAAAGGGATTTAAAATTACTTCCAAGTTTATGCTTATTACTTCTTACCAGGACATTCTTCAGTTTGATATCTCTGTGGACCAGGCCCTGACTGTGCAGAAAACGGATGCCCTCCACCACATCTAACGCAATCTGCAACAACGTTTCCTGTGGAAGTCCAACCTGAGAAGAAAACAACCTTCCTGAAGAGCATGGACTACATATTGGCATCATACATGAGGATCCAAGAAAGAAGAAAAAAAATAAATAAATTAGATAGATAAAATTAAAAAAAAGTAAAAAAAATAAATGCAGTTGTATACAGTTAATAAATAATTTTTAACTACTCATCAGATACATCATCTGCTGAATACATTTACTTTCACTCTTATTCAAAAGTACAGTCTAGAAAGACAGGAGGGGAGTGGGAAGGGTTTTTGGTACAAAAAAATAAAAATGATGTTGAATGCGAAAATATATCCACACATTTGTGTTTTTACATCTGTATTTAGCCATGCAGACGCATGTGGAACAAAAAATATCAGTTATCCATTTC